>CAUYTI010155560.1:0-24840 GCA_963575145.1 Galago senegalensis | reverse complement strand
CCTTCTTGTGTCCTTATGTTTGCTGAGAACCTACCATTTGTCAGACATTGTTTTGGGTGCTCAGAAGACAGCAAGAAGCCACGTTGATGAGCCCCTTCCCCGGGGCAGCTCATATGTTAATGTAAACACATAAGTAAATAACAGACTTCTAGCTTGTGATCAATTTTTGGAAGGCCATAGACGTGGTGTTGATGGTTTTGAAAAAGCAAAATAAAAGGAGCACCCACATGTGATGGGACGATTAGGAACAATTTCTTTCAATATGTGGGTTTTTCAATGGAGTCCTGAAAGGTAAAGAAAACAAGCTAAGCACTTGTGCTGAAGGACATTTGAGGCGCAAGAGAAGCAAAGGCTGCCGGTGAGGAGAATGCCTGGGAAATTCTAGGAACTAGTTGAAGGTCAGTGTGATTAGAGGAAAGCTGGGGGAGGGGTGCTGTTCAAAATGGAACTAGAAGGGTGGAAAGACAAACTACTTGAACGATTAATAAGAAGAGAGTTCTACGGTGATGCTGATTACAGGATCAACTTTTCAGAAAAAAAATTAATTCTGCTCCAGTATTATAAATACCTGACAGAAAAGGAGATTTATTCACAAAACAACCAGAATATTGTAATATCGGAGAATAGATCTAAGAGAGGCATTAAAAATCAATAAAACAGTAAGGAAATAAATGAAAGAATGTCTTAATTAGTGGTATCCACATTCATGCATTGGTAAGAATGAATAGGAACTATAATTACAAATGGTAACAATCCTATTTCTGCCAAATCCATGAATCAAAATGCAAATTGCCTTTAGTGGTCCATAAGGTAATGTACTTTTCAGAAATAGCATGTTGAATTATCTGGAAAATACCTGGTGGTCTTTCATCTCATTCATATCAGACTTCCGTTGGGGAATAGCCCGGTTACAACTGAGGTTTTATATTACAGAACTAGACCAAATTCTAGGATTCACTTAAAATTCAACTTTGAGTTCACAATTCTGTAAACTTTACGTGACCTGATCATTTTGGCCTCGTGCCACAAAACCTAACAGACAGGAGGAAACAAAACAGAGCTTAGAATCCCTAGCAGATGTGACTACAGCCGAACAGAAGTTCTGGCAGTGAGTTCCCTCCCATGTTGACGAGGGACTTGTACCTGCCACTGACTACCTGTGTTCACATTTTATCAGCAACATCTGTTCCATGAACTTACAGGTAAAAGCAGCAGATGATGCAGTGAGGCACAGAGCGTGGAAGGTCAACAGATGGAAAAGCTGGATTTTTCTTCTGCCTGGCTTAGCTACTGGAAGATTTTGAACAATTCATTTAGCATTGAATTTCTTCATTTGTATAACTTTGAAACTAGATCAGAGACTCTCTAGGACCCCAAAGCCTGACTGAACAATGCCGACTGCTTGCAGCCGATGGGACCCCAAATCATGGCTGAAAGTCTGTTTGCCATGTATAGAGACCTGGGGGAGTTAGAAAGTAGGAGGGACGGAATTGAATAGTCATCTTCGCCAAGATCAAGAAAGCTGGACTCAGGAATGAACCGATAGATCCTCTTGACTAAATAATTTCTACGATCGTTCCACTGTCCTTTATACAGAGCAAACCCACGATGAACATCTAGTGTGAAAATATTTTCTTAATGTTCACTTCTATTTCAGTTAGCGTTTTGAACCGTGCAGCATATTGAAATGAATCAGTCAAGTGATTGACCCCCACATTACATTGTGGGGTGAAGCAGGATGAGTAGAAGAAATCCCTTGAGCACAAACTGAAAAAAATCACCCACAGCCATCAGTTGTTGGGGATGACAGAGCAGTCAGAGTGCTTTGGCACGCGGTAATTAGAGATGGAGAGACACGATTTCCACCAACACGTACTATTATTAGTGTATTGCAGCAGCAGAGCTGCTAAGAGAACAAAGGCAATAGTTTGTCTGCTTGCACTGAATTACTTGAGGCAGTAGGACCTGTTTATACTCTACACCTCGCCAATGTTCACACCACATGCGCTGCACAAAACTGCTGTCACCAAGGTGACAGCCACCCCCATGGTGACTGCATAGAGGATAAACAGTGGAATGAAGGCAACAGGCAGCTGAAAATAGCAATTATCCACAGCCTTGACCGTGACCCCTTAAACCTCCCTGACCAGCACCACACCCCCTACCTGCCTCACATCATACAGAAAAGAAAAAGATGTGTGAGAATAGAAGAGGTGATTAAAAAATGATCACAGAGGAGGAAAAGAAAAGATAGTGTTATTGAGCAACCACTATATTTAAGATTTAAACATTGATTTTCTTATTTCATCTTTATAAGCAGATGAACTCATGTTCAGAGAGATCAAATACTTTGCTCAGGATTACAAAGAATATAAAACAAGCTGTTTGATGTAAAAAGCCCAGGGCCCATTCTGTGGTATCATTCAGCTATCAGAGGTAGAAAAGAAAGAAGGAGAGAGCATAGTGTACCATGTAATGAAGTGCTACGTCATTTCTCCTTAGTCCTATGAATAAAATATCTCATAGACATAAACACATAGTGGGGAAGGAGCCCCCGACCCCAGGGTTACCCATTATTCTACTTATGAACATTACTAGATATGATTACAAACAGAAAGATTGGCAAATAGAAAATATTTTGTCTCCATTATGAATAGAGCACCCAGGATAAAATCAGAATTGAGATTGACCTCTTTGCATAGAATGGAGACGAAACCTGGGAGAAAGAATTTAATCCTTAACGATATCTCTAGAAAAATGACTGCTTGTATGGAGTGCTTCTTTCTCCAAGACAAAGTCACATATGAAACATTATTGGGTGGAATGCTCGATAATAAAGGATGATTGTGTCCTGCGATTTCTCCAAATATGTTACATGATTTGTCCTAACTGGATTAAAATTCTGAATTTTAGTTTTCTTTTACTTGCTATGAATGTCTATGAAATTTTGACACCCAAAAAACCCCCCAAAAGGCTACTTATTAATTCAATGAGTCTCTGGGCAACATTTTCGCTTATAACAATCTCAGGCAAAGCTCCAGTCACAACTTACGCCTGTCATTTTCTGTAATTAAAAGTACACAGTCATATTTATGCATTCTGCCTCCTAGCAGCTGCAGTTAGATTAACTGTGAACAAAGAAAACATTTTGACACAGTTAATTACATGGCAGTTCTCATTTGCTAGCAAATACCAGCTACCTCCTCAAATGAATAAAAGCACTTTTTTGTTATTTTTCTTTTATATAATAATACCAATAGCCCTAAAGATTTCAGCTTATGGTTACAAGGAATTTTAATTCTAATGCTTCAGTCCAAGAAACACTAAAACCATCCAATAACTTAGTGAAGACATGGATATTACATCAAAAGGGTCTGACCAAAATGCGCTACTTTTGAAGGGGTGTCAAGATTTCAAGCATTTCTTTTCAACTGTGGATGATGAAAAAGATAGAAATGGAATTGAGTTTCATCTTTGCAATGCATTAGAGATTACAAGTCAATCCCCTACATCTCTTGTTTTCTATGTGAGGGCAATACTGCTGCTTGGGAAGGGCCATACCAGGTATTAGATTTAAATGCTGGAAGGATTTTCTTAATAATGGGAACTAGAATTGATCAGCAAAAATGAGGTTGTTCAGGGAGGAGAGGAAAGGTGTGCTGCTGGGCCCTCTGGCAAAGGCCATGAGTTGAACATGGAAAAATCAGTGGGGAAAGGAGACCTGTAGTTTATTACATGAAACTCAAATCAACCTGTGATTAAAGAGGGAAAGACCATTTCTGCTCATTATTTTCCATACTTTGTGGAAGAGAGTTGGGAGTGAAGCGGGAAGAACTGATGAACAGATGTTCAACCCAATCTGAAAAAAAAAAGCCCATCTCAGATAAGGGCGTGGGGAAGATGCAGGAAAAAAATGTTACCACGTGAGTCACAGTTACCTTAATGTCTAAATTCATCTTAATCGCTGTGTGTTTCTTTTCTCCCTCTCCCAAAGACCTTTCCTACTCAAAATTTCAAATACAGTAGAATTGAGATTAGTATAGACTAAAAGAAATGTACTGAGGAAAAATGCAGAATGCTGGGATGGTTGTGCTTGTAATTAAATGCACAAATAATTTTGGTCTTTAAAGCTCTTTTCATAAAATTCAGTAAAAATGTGGAACAATCTACTGAAATTGGCTTAGTGCCTGTGGCTCAAGTGGCTAAGGCACCAGCCACATATTTCTAAGGTGGTGGGTTCGAATCCAGCTCAGGCATGCCAAACAATAACGACTGCAACCAAAAAATAGCCGGGCGTTGTGGCGGGCGCCTGTGGTCCCAGCTACTTGGGAGGCTGAGGCAGGAGACTCGCTTGAGCCCAGGAGTTGGAGGTTGCTATGAGCTTTGATGATGCCAGGGCACTCTACCCAGGGGGACAGCTTGAGGCTCTGTCTCAAACCAAAAAAAACAAAAAATAAAAAACAAACAAACAAACAAAAAAACAATATACTGAAATTCACTTAGTGCTTATGAACATGGGCCTTGAAGTGAAATTCACTTGCTGGGTTATTTCCTATCTCTGAACCTTGGTTTTCTCACTTATAATATAGGGTTACCTTTGTCTCATAGGGCTATTATGAATACTCAGTAAGAAAATGTGTGTAAGATGCTTATTATAGCATATAGCAGACCTTCTTTAAATGGTTCTTCTTATAATAAGAAACAAATGCACACCTTAAAACAGAAGAAAAATAAGCTTCCCTATTATCCCTACAGTGACATATATGTCTAGCAATTCTCTTAGATGATTGAAGCGAATTTAATGATTTTGGGCAGATCACCCACATCAATTGGTGAGGAAAAAAATTCATCTTGTGCATGCCCTAATTGAAGAGGGCCAAAAATTAACAGCACAAACAATTGCTAACACCATGGACATCTCAACTGGTTCAGCTTACACAATTCCAAATGAAAAAATTAAAGTTGAGCAAACTTTGTACTTCATGGCTGTCAAAACCTCTGTGTCCAGATCAGCTGCAAACAAAAGAACTTTCGATGGAAATTTTCTTTTTTTTTTTTGTAGAGACAGAGTCTCACTTTATCACCCTCAGTAGAGTGCCGTGGCATTACACAGCTCACAGCAACCTCCAGCTCCTGGGCTTAAGCAATTCTCTTGCCTCAGTCTCCCAAGTAGCTGAGACTACAGGCATCCACTGCAACACCTGGCTATTTTTTGTTGCAGTTTGGCCGGGGCCGGGTTTGAACCCGCCACCCTTGGTATATGGGTGAGCAATAGATGCTGTCCAGTGGGAAATTTTCAACAAGTGGGCTCAAGATGCTGAAGTATCCCTTTGAAAGCCTGTAATAGGAGAAGGAACATGGCTTTGCCAGAGCTTTAGACAGAGCAAACCAAGGTCATGGCAACAGTTTTTTAAGATGCTCAACAACATTTTGCTTGCTGACTTTCTGGAGGACCAGAGAACAATAATATCTGCTTGTTAAGAGAGTGTTTTGAGAAAGTTAGCCAAAGCCTTAGCAGAAAAATGCCCAGGGAAGTTCCACCCAAGAGACCTTCTCTACCATGACAATACCCTGCTCCTTCCTCTCATCAAACGAAGGCAGTTTGGAGAGTTTTGAAGGCAAATCATTACAGTCCTGATTTGCCTCCCTCTGACTTCTTTTTCTCTCCTGATCTTAAAAAAAACGTGTAAAAGGCACCGTTTATCTTCAGTTAATGATGTAAAAATAACTGTCCTGACACGGTTAAATTTCCAGGACCTCAGGTTCTTCAGGGATGAACTAAATGGCTGGTGTCATTGTTTACAAAAGTGTCTTGGCCTTAATGGAGCTTATGTGGAGAAATAAAGTTTATATTTTTTATTTTAATTCCATTTTCCATGAACTTTTTTTTAAGTGAGTCATACACATAGATCATGTATACATTAATGCATTAAGGTGTTTATGGGGTACAATGTGTGGATTTTTAATACAATTTGGAATGCTTACATTAAACTAGTTACTATAGCCTTCACCTCATTTACTTAATTATTGTGTTAAGACATTTATATGTAATAGAATTGATATGTACCCTTGTAATCATCTTCCATGAACTTTGTGAAATCCCCTCGTGTGTATGTGTGTGTGTGTGTGTGTTTTCAGGTGTGATGAGGGGATTTCTATGTCTAATGGAGGCACATGAGTGGGCATATTAAGGTGAATGTCTTGAAAATGAATTACTTATGTGTGAGAAAATGTACATTGACAATGATGCCAGAAATAAGACCATGTTGAAAGCAAAAAGTTTCCTCAATGATTACATTTCCTGGGAAGTAGATAATAGATATTTCTTCCGAACATCCATTTTCTAGATGATTGATGGAACTCCACTGCACAATAGACAAACTATTAAGGTTCTACACGGATTTGTTGCTGTGCCAGATCAAGGTAACTAAACCTGTTTAAGGCAGCGATTCTTCCAATTTGTCTGTATCAAGGCTGAATCACATCCTCCTATGTTTCAGATGGTCTGAACAGTACAATTTTACCACAGCAGAAGACCCATTGCCCTTGGGTCTTCACGCTTCTGAAAATCTCATCCCTTACAGCTCCATTCTTGGTGTTCATTTCTTCAACCTGAGTGGCATCTGTAGCTACCAATTATGAACCATTTCTAACTTTCTCTAAAAATAGTAGTAAGATAATATGAAGAGAACTGATATAGTGATGCTGGCTAGTCAAGTGGAGTAAACCTTGTAAGACACTGTACCGTTACCACGGATACCTGCTGGGCTCAGGGTATCCCACTGGGCAAGAGCCAAGAACCAAAATACTCAGATGCTCCCTCCAAGGGCAGCCAGACTCTACGGGTTCCTCTTTCCCTAAAAAGGAAGAGACTAGAGACCTTGTTCGCTTTGCATTCTCTAATACAATCTTCCTACCTCTATTTGTGTGTAGAACATCAATAGTAATTTGCAAATAACATATTGTCCCCTTCTTTATTTATTTAGGACAGTTTTAGAATGTAGAAAGCTGGTGAAATCTGAATGTTTGCCTGTGATAGAAAAAAGTATAGTGAATGAACAAATGTTTTTTTGTTAAGTCTCTGTAGGTTATAAGCTATTAGAGATTCAACTCAAGGCAGCTTAAAAATAAAAGGGAATCATTTTCTTTCATAGTGGGAAAATCCACTAAGGCCCGGATAGGTCCAGGTACTTAAATAGTATCACAAAATGTTTTTCTCTTATACAAGGGCTGTCTGGAAAGTGCCCAGCCACGTAATATAAAAAATAGAGACACACTATGGCTGGGTACTTTCCAGGCAGCCCTGGTATCTTTGCTTTCCTCTACTTTGGCTTCATTACTTGCCAATTTTCTACGAGTGGTAGAAAACTGTCCCCAAACAGCCAAAAAGCCTTTGAACATTTTTATTTCCTGATCTCAGAAAGAGAGCCTTAGTTTCCCTGTTTTCTACTCTTTGAAATTGCCCACACCGATTGTCTTTCCTTGGCTTGTGTGCCCCCTGATGGGCCAGTTTTTGCACCTGAAAGTATTGGATGTGCTGATGGCCCAGCCTGATACTCACCCTTACAATGGAGTCAGGACTTTTGCCGACAGTCCTGCCAGAATCATTTGGACTAGAGAAGGGGCAATTTCCATAAGAAGAATACAAGGTACATATATACGCATGACAGGTTTTAAATATTCTCTGGAACATGTCATTCGTAAATTAAATGTTGGACTTGAGAATTTTGTGTGTTCAAAAATTATCTTTTGCTTTGATTTCTAGGCCGACTGTGAAGCCAAGCTGTTAGACTGTACTCCGGGCTACACCACACTCACATAAAACTATTTTATCAAGTTTGTGAACCTAGAAACTTATAAGGTCTCTGTTTCTCTGAGTCCCGTACCCCTTGCTGCCAGTAGTTTCTCAAGTTCCCATTTTGTACTTCAAGGCCAAAATCAAAGAGGAGGAGACAAAAAGAAAATAAATCAAGAACTCTTCTTCTCTAAGCACGTGTGCTGAGAGATACAGTTCTGAAGCTGTCATAGTGAACCGAAGAATGCCAAGCCTTGCAGCTCCGTGGGCCAAATTCTGTTCTCAGCCACATGTCCGCAGCTTCCATTGCTATCAATGGGAGTTGTGTATGTGTGTGTGAACTGAGGACAGAAGCTGGCTGTGTATAAATAGCTCTGCAATGGTGAAAATCTCTTCTTGTGCGTCTGGTACAACAGAGGTAGTCTTTTACAGTTAGTGACTGCTTCTCCCTCTGGTAAAGTCACCAGGCAGTTTCCAGAAATCCTATATCAGAACATTTGACGGCAATTATTTTGTCTAAGAGATTTCAGTCAGGGAGACAGGAAGCAGTGTTTGCCCGAAACTCTTCTCATTTTCCAATAGCAAATTCAATCCAGATTTAACAATCCGTGGCAACACCAGCTTTGACTGTTTCCTTGGCTGGGCTGTCAATCTGCTAATTGATTGAGTGCTAGTGTAGCTAATTGGGGGAGGGGGCGGAGAAGGAAGTCAGTATGCCCAGTAAGGGGTTAAAGGGTATTTAAGGCAAAGTGCTTACATTCATACTGGTGACTGGCAGAAGTGCACGACATAGGGGGTCTCCCATGGTAATAGGGCTCTGACCTGGTCAGGCAGGACATGGGCAAAGTCCCCGGCACCCCTCATTGCCTGCCATCTTCCCAGCCCCCTCAGCCTGGCAGTCAGTATTGGTGTTAGGCTGAGCCATCTTCTCATGAAGCCTCAGATGAAAGTTTTTTTCTGAGAATAGTTAAGGATAGACTTTTTCACTATTCACTAGAAATGAAAGATTTCTCTGAGATTTTTAAATGAAATGTTCCAGGCTGTTAAGTTTACCTACAGGGAGATGATTTTTCATATCCTTAGCTTTGTTCCCTATCCCAGTTCTCCAGGATACTCCAGCCTTATGTCTAACTGGATTCTGAATATCTCATATACACCTTAAATTCATCCAAAACACATCTTTTATCCTTCACTATCCTTGACCTAGAAAACTTCTTCTATTATGGTCTATGTCTTAGTTAACAGCTTTAATCTAATAACTCAAACCAGAAAGCTGGCAATAAGCCCCGGCTCCTCTCTCTTGCTGTCACCATGCCTAATCAGTAATAACCTCAATTGGTTTTACCTGTTAAATTTCTTTATTCTATCTTCTTATTTTTATTCCCTGCTCCTGCTGTAGCACAGAGGATTAGAGTGCAGGTTTTAATGTCATTAACACCTGGATTTGAATCCCATTTTTGTTAGCTCTTTGTGGGGTAACTCCTGGTGGAGGGGCACATCTGTCTGAGCTTCGGTTTCCCAATCTGTTAAATGTAAAGGACATGTACTTTGCAGACTTGATCAATAGAGATTAAGGAGATTACATATGCAAAGTTGGTACAGTTGCTCACACATAACAAAACTCTAGTAAGTGGTAGGTATTATGAAGAGATGCTTCATTCTTGCTCGGACAGCCTTGCCCCTTCTCTATTCTCTACATATTGTAGCTAGTGTGAATTTTCTAGATGCAAATTCTTCCACGTTCTATGTCTGAAATTTTTTTTTTGTCTGATAAATAATTCCCATGTTACCCACTCATCTATTTATTCCATCTCCAACTGCACTATTTCTTAGCCCAACACTTTACTACGCGATGCCCCATTTACTCAGTTGGAAAACTAGCATTTGTTACATAAAGAGTTTTCTTAAAATACTTTCATCCAACTGGTTAACATAGCCTTCATGTCTTTTTTTTAGTTATTGTGTTAAGACATTTATATTCTACATTTAGAGAGATGTACATGTACCCTTCTAGGATGAACCATAGTACGCTGTACCCCGTGATAGTATTAATGTACACTGCTATGATTTAATAATAATAATAAATAAAGTAGTGGAAAAAAGAGTCTTCTTAAAATTGTCTCTTCTCTGAAACTTTCACTCTTCTTTCCAAACGGAGGTGACTCCTTCCCTAATTCCATCATTATTTCTTTCAATATAAAACATATACTTCTATTATAGGCTTTATTATACTACTTATTACATTATCTGTTCCATGAATCTGTTTTCCTGACAAGACTATTCTATAGTGTTCAAAATTGCCTTTGAAAAGAGATGATAATTAAGAGCATGCCTTTATCATCTCTCCCAAGCATTTAGTCCAGTGTGTATTAGTATTCTATTTCTGCCATAGCATCTTTCTACAAATAGAGTGATTTAAAACACACACATGTATTATCTTACAGCTCTACAGAGAAGAAATCTGATGTGAATCTCATTGGGATCAAAACAAGATGTCAATAGGCCTATGTTCCTGACTGGAGGCTCTAGGTAAGAATCCATCTTTTCATTCACTCAGGGTTATTGACAGAATTCACTTCCTTATAGTTCAAGGACTGAAGTTCCCATTTCCTTGCAGGGAGTCAGCTGGGAGTACTAGATTCTAGGGACGGCTGCATACCCTGGTTTGTGGTCCCCTGCGTGTATCTTCAAAACCAGCAGTGAGTGGCAGGTGGGTCTCTCTGTGTGCATCTCCCTGATGTAATCTTTTATCTTCCTCTTCTAGTTTTAAGGGCTTATGTAATTATAACAGGCCATTGTGCCAGGATAATCTCAAAATTGTCAGGTCCTTAACCTTAATCAGTTCTGCAAAGTGTCTTTTTCATGGAACGTAACATATTTATATGTTCCACGGTTAGGATTAGAGTTAGGACATAGACATTTTGGGGAGGACCATTATTCTTCCTATCAAAAAAAGCCTAGTATATTTTAGATCAACAATGCTTGTTGAATGCCAAAATAAATGTATTCAGGTAATATTAAGTATCTTAATCTTTTGAGTATATTAGGCCATCTTTTAGGGCCCTGGGTATACTAGACAATTTAATATTCTTATCCGATTTAATTGCTATAACTTTTAATAAAAATCCCAGGTATTATGGTTTCTAGATCTCTGCTCTTCATGGGACCTGGCAAATAAAATTATAACTTTATAATTTAGTAACCAAATGATTCTTTCTATGATCTCTAATTTGTGATAAATTATAAACATTAGGAAAGGCTGCATAAAGCCACCAAGAGTCTCTTGCCATGCCCATTTTGTGGCCAGTGGAAGAAAAATTTACCTTTGCATGAAGTTAGCATGAGCTTATCCATTCATTCTAAAATCACTTGAGTATCTGAATGTGCCAAACTTTGTAAAAGGCAGTAAGTGAAGAATGGTGAATAAAATATGCGCCCTCCATTACAGGGGTTAGAGAGTAATAGGAAGATAGATAATTGAAAAGTAATTACTAGCCAGGCATTGTGGTGGGCACCTATAGTCCCAGATACTCAGGAGGCTGAGGCAAGAGAATTGCTTAAGCTCAAGAGTTTGAGGTTGCGTGAGCTTTGAGGACCTGGAACTCTACTGAGGGGGACATAGTAAGACTCTGTCTCAAAAATAAAAAAGTAATTACATCTATAAGATGAACAAGGTGAGGAAAGAGCTTTTTTTTGTGATATGAAGATGATAAAGACACACAGAGCTATAAGACAGTTTCTTTCTTCAAGAATTTAATATTATAGCCTTATTGGAAATACAAATATACAGATCAATATTGTCAATGCAGTATAATTAAACTAACAATAGACACGTCTTCAAGGTATAGTGATGCCTGAAGAAAGAAAGAGTGTACCATACTTGGGTGAGGCTGGGGCAATTTCAGAGAAGAGGAGATTTTCAAGTTGTGTCTTGAGAAATAAACAAGAGTTTTCCATATGGACAATTAAGAATGGATTGGGAAGGCTCTTGAGAGAAGGGAAAGTCTTACCTATTTCTCTCAGTTTTAGAGGAGGGGAGGTCAGGAATGCATTTTTAGACAGATCTGGAGGATGAGTAGGCACTCGCAGATTAAGGAGAGGGTATAGGAGAAAGGAATTTTCCAGACACAGAGAAGAGTCTATGCAAAACACCAGAAGACCATGACAATAAGTGTCAAGTTCGAGGAAGTCAGAGAAGTTCAGAATGACTGCGGCATAAAAAGTAAGGAACGGAGAAGAGATGTTACTAAAAAAAGCGGTCATAAACTGGGTCAAGAATGACTCGAGGCTCCTGAAGGGGTGTGGACTTTATCTGAAGAACCATGAAGAGTCATTTATATGTTTTAAACAAGTAAGCTAGATATAGGTTTCCATCCGGCTCAAATGTATTATCCTTTAACTAACTGAATTACCTGTTGGTCTCGCTATCCCCATGCCAGAACTATCCTATTCTTTCTATATTATGAAATTCCAGTGTTCTTCTGGGCTCCAAAATCACACCTGAGGAAAGCAAGTAACTTTTCTCAGGCCAAGATTGAGCAGAGGCTCTTCCCTCCAGATCTTCTTGTGCCCTGCATATGGGAAGACAGAACAGAGAAGTTGACCTTCACCCATGTGTACAAAGATGAGATGTCATCTCATCCAACTTGGGATGCAATGGAAGAAATAAAATAGTGCATAAGGTAGCATTTTGCAAACATAAGTTCCAGGAGGCAAAGCTCTATTTGACAAGGTTTGTTCTTGCCCCTATAGTACCTTTACAGTAGTCAGTTACTGCTAAAAGGAAAAGAAAAATTTAACAGGTACTTAGGCTTGATATTTATATGAGTATAAAGACACGAGCAGTTTCTTTGTTTGTCATACAGAGGTACTGAATTTTAAAAGTCAAGAAAAAGAAAAGAAAGAACTTGGAAGTTGAAATCCAGTGTGCTAAAAGGAAGAACCTCAAGGCACTAGAGAAATGAGACCTATTACCTTCATCAAAATGTCTGGTTCTTACCTTCTTCTTGAACACTAAATGGCTGGAGGAATTTATACAACTTATGAATAAGGCTCAGAGCAGGAGAGTAGGGGAGGGATTCAGGGAAGATATTAAGGTCAGATTTGATCTCTAAGCTTGGGGGGAAAGGAGCCTTTCTCAGAGCTTTGTCCATGTTCTCTAGAGCCTCCTTGATAATTCACAAAGACAAAGGGAAAAAGGCTCTTAAGAATCTCTTTCAAGATGGTATGTTTTAAATATGCAGTTATAGTATAAAATAATTTATACAGGCAAGTCAATTTTGCACTGCACGGTGTCAACCATCTGTATGCCAGATTCAGGAAGACATGATCTGTCATGCAGACATCAAAACTATGTAGTTCTTTCCTGATGCTTTAACATATATATCCCAGTGATTCACATATGTGAAAAAGGAGAAGAAAAAAAGAACTCTCTCTCTCTAAAGTATAAATGGTAAAAGTATAGACTATGAGCTAGAAAGGGGATGATGGAGTGAAAAGATTAATTTATAGAAGGATAGGATACTAGGAGACTGGTGCATGTACTCAGCTAGAATTACTTACTTCCTCTGAGTCCTACAACAATTTAGCACCCAGAGGAAATCAACCTTGGGAAATGAAGTGGGCAATGATGAACTGATTCTTAATGGCATAAGCTGTGGAATTCTTCCGGAGCAGGAGCATTGTATTAAAACATTCCAGGATTTACCACAGAGGGATGGTGCCATGGAAGTGCGAGGTTGGTATGCTGGGCCATCTGGTGAGATGCAACTTGTCAATCTCCCAGATGGTTTGTGAAAAGGGAGAGACTCGGTATTGAATTGAGATCAGCATGTGAAAAGAGCCACGAAATCACAACCTTACCCTTTTTTTCCCATATAGTATTTTGAAAACTTCATTAAGTGAATTCTATATGCATTTTATAGGACCTGAAAGGTCACACATAAAAGTTTTAACTTTCAGTGTGGAACAATATTAATAATGTATGTCACATTTACTTTCACCTCTCTTAATAGGCTTAACATTAATCTTAAGGAGCTGAGTTAGGAGGAAGAAAGTGACATTCCTTTCACTGACTGATTTGCAAGTATCCAAGTTTTATGAGACCTCTGTGTACAACGGTCTAGCGGACTTCTCTGAAGAGTCATTGTCATGTTTATGAAAAACATCATATTACCTGAAGATGATCTGCTCTTTTAATTTAAATGGAAATAAATTATACAACCATTTGATAATGTTCACTATTAATTCTAAAAATGATGTGACCAACAAGCATTATATTCACACTATGACATATTTCCAATGTTTCCATAATCCTGGGATTTCAACATTAACAATGTTCAAAATGGGAACTTTGAAAGGCTCCATGTTTCTTATTATTTCCTGGCCTTTTTCAAGATGCGAAACTTTGTTTTTATATTTACTTTCTATTTTAGTTAGAACCTGATAATGATGAAATAGACTCACACAAAAATAATTCTCCTTCCATTTAGGCTGTTTTAATATGAACAATGGAGCCTTTATTTTTACATTTTTATTTTGAATTTATGTTAAAGGGTTGCTGATTTGAGTCATTCAACGTACAATGCAAATACTTTTAGTACTTTTGCTATAAACAGAATTTCCAACAATTTGTAGTATCTTAGCCATGGTGAAATAAATATTTGGGGCCCAATATCAACCATAAACTCTTGAATTTTGTATCAATTTTCCCATTCAATTAAGATAACAAACTTTTACAAAGGCCATAAAATAACGTATTTGACACAGGCCTTTTTAAAATTAGGTTATCTTTATGTTTTTAATCATCTTCCCACATGCTGTTAGGCATTTGATTGTTCCACTGTCCACTAATTTATTTGACTCCACTAGAGAGTAGACCAAGTAAATGAGAAGAAAGCAAAATTGGCGAGGTCATTTTTGCTATTGCGAATGTGATAGGTTAAGGCCCGTGGGGAGTGGTGAGGATTCCAGTTTTGGATATGCCTGAGTAGCTAGTGGGACAGGAATTCTAGCAATCTTTTGCTTACAGCTGACAACTCCGCAGGAAAAACAACAACAACAACAATAAAAAAGCTGAAACACAAGATTCACCCGGTCAGCAGGCTTAGTTTTCAAGAGTACATTTTGAGTGCACGAGGGCAGTGCTAGGGTTGGCTGTGGTAGTCTCAGTAGAGTAGGGAAGATATCTAATAGGAAAGCATAGAGGCTGGAGGGCAGAGGGGGAAGGGAGAGGGGCTACAGTTAATACCAAACAGCATCCGGTTGTGTCACAAAAGTATTAAAGGTATTTGCATCTTTATAGGAAAAAGCTGATGCTGTGTGTGTACTAATGAGACCAACTTCACTATCACATATCGTCATAATAATGGGATCATTATTATAATGTACCCATTTGCACCTACAGACGAGTGAAACCAGAGAAAACAGTGTGATTAGCACAATGTTTGACCCACAATTGATGCGCAATAATGTTCACAGAGAGGATGAATAAAATTATGGCAAAATATAACCTATGAAAGATGACTGGTGATCTAGACAAAAATGCTGTCCCCATCGAATGTTTGACAGGAGCGTATGTATAGGTGAACAGTAGGCGAACAATGACTTTTAATGGGAAGGCCCTGATCAGTAGAGAAGAGACGGAGTTGACACGAAAATATTTGTTACTAGACAGAACTATTTCACAACATTTATATTTTCAGTCATTCTAGTCATATAATTAAGCTGTAACTGCAAGTGATCCAAAGTTTGGGTGTGGCCAACTTTATAAAAAGAAAAAGAATCACTACAGGGTTACTCATATCTTTCAAGCACACACGACACACAGGCACAGATACTCCTAACTGTGGGAGGAAAGAAAGCACTTCTGTCCCAGAGTCAATGACACAGGTGACATCTCCCCTTTTCATAAGATAATATCACGTATTTAAATTGTGCTTTACAGTTTACAAAGTGCTTTCACAGATTAGCTCATTTAGACCTCACAGTAATCCCGGGAGGCAGAAGTAATTATGATTCTCATTTTTACAGAGAGGTGAAATGACTATGTAATTGTGGGCAAGAAATCTTGCCTTGATACAACCTCGCTTCACTGACAGTGCTACTGTCTCTCTTTTTTCATTTGGTACTTGGTTTTCTCTTACCTGAGGCATGTACACTATTTCACTGTGTATCTATTAAAAACTCAGGAGATAGGCTCATTCAAACATTCCTTCCCAGCCATCACTTTGTCTCAAAGTGATAGAAATCTATGCTATAAAGGCAGTATGCCTTTAATAGCGGTGTGGCACAGTTTGTCATAAGCAGTCTGTTCCCTCAAAAATTATCATGGAACAGATTGAGAGCTAAATATGAAATGCCGAGCTCTCCAGTTAAAGCAGAGACCTCATTTCATTCAGATCAACTCTAGACAGATAAGACAGAAGAAATGGCAGAAAAATTCTTTTCTTTTCATGGTAGTGCTCTTCTCAGCTCAAGGTTGAGACAGTTTATAGGGAGGAAGTACGGCATAGCAGGCTTAGCTAGGAACTTTCTCGGCAGGACACAGGCGAGAATTCTAAACAGGCAACAGTCATATTCTGGGCCTTGCTTCTGTCGAAGCATCATCACTTTATAACTTTCATGTACAGAATTTAGTATCTCATGGACAAACTGAGAAATGAAAAAAAAAAAAAGAAAGGAAATAGCATATCCCTGGGCAAATGAATTAAGCACTTTAATTTTACATTAACAGTTAATTTTCTTCCATATCATTTTTGCACATACTCTAATGAATTAAATAAAAAGACAAGAAAAACAAACAAAACCCTTATCTTCAGGTATGCTTTGTCTTTGCAAAACTAATTTCATGGAACAGTCTGAGATGTAATAATGGGCCTCCTGGGGATGTAATTTTTTATGCATCTTGACATGCAAGTCGTGAGTAATTAATTATGTCTTCTATTTACACTTTGTCAGATAAGAGTATTAAACAGAAGAGCTGAGAGGAACACAGAACACTACTATTAATCTGTTTAATTTGCAAATCTAATGCAATCAAAAGGAAGACATTAGTGTTAAAATTGTTGTTGTCCTGGTGGTATTTTTCTTAGAGGGAAAGACCTATCCGAGCTGCAAAAGTCACACATATCCAGCCATGAAATCTCTTGTAGCCTTCTAGAGGCAGGACATAAGTCTACCTACGGGCTTCTACCATCGGCCGTAAAAGCTCTGGATGTAAGAGGACTGAGAAGCTGGGCTCTCCACAGCAGTACATCCCATTCCAGTCAGGTTTGTGTAATTATCTAACACGGTGCTGAACCATCACATCCATCAAACCAAGAAGGTGACAAATGAAAGTATAAACCTGACGCCTGTGAATATACAGGAATCTTCTGACAACCGGTTTGGTCCAGGATAGTAAGACAGACTGAGGGCAGAAAGGAGAAAAAGCAAGACAGATTTTGGATGGCAGGAACCAGCTGTTTCCAGGAGTATTCTCCATGCCATTTCTGGCCAAATAGCAGTTCCAACCAACTGCTTAGAAATGGATTCAGTTACCTACGTCTCAAGATATTTCTGTAGTAAGAGGAAGAAGGAGAAACAGTAAGCTCGAGAATGGAGAAATGGAAAGCGACATCAGGTACTCGCACAAAGGGGTATGGTATACACCAGTATGCGTACAGTTCGAGGGTCAGGGTTTCATTCCTAACTTCCTTTAGTGCCTCTGTGAAATTCAGTTCCCCATTATTGAAATGATGATAATGATATACAGGATTATATAAGGACAGGATGAGATAATGTATGGAAAGTCCCTGGGAGAGCCCCCAACAAACAGGTGCCACTCAGTAAATAGTAGTGATCAATAACAGAATCTCCTCCATCATTATCAATAATGCAGTGAGTTTTGAAAAAACTAGATCATCACTTTCTGCCTGAGTTACCTTCCTTTGGGATGTATCTTGTATACAAACATGCACTGTCGGGAGGACCTTGCGTGCTGAGTTGGTAGCATGCTTATAACAGGTAGGGTTTACATTCTCTGTTTAGTTTTGGCTAACACAATGTAATTTTAACTCAGAGTTTAAAATAAAATATAAACCTGTAGAAAAAAATTATACAAGTATGGGGAGTACATATGTGAATGGCAATTACTATAGTAAACAATGGTAAATTTTTAGTCACATGCAGAGGATATAAATTGGAAAAGTATGCTGACAGTTACAACTTGTGTCTGAAAAAAATCCATTTATTTTCCATTTATCTCTAAGAGTGCATATGGATTAATGCATAAACAACATGATCCAGGGGAGTTTAAGTCTAGGGACTAATTTACTGAACTACCCAAGCAACAGAGGATTATTTTATCTAATTAAGACAGAGCACACGTATTTAGAATTAAGCATTTGCATTTAACAGCAAATTCAGAATTATAAAAGCAATTAAAGCTACAATGGGTATGATAATTTTTTTTCCTGAACACCACTGCTGAACAAAAGCTCATTTCAATGTTTTCCTTTCTACCACTGTTGAACAGAATTTTATGAATAGAAGCTCACGGCTAGGCAAAACCACCTTTTCAAATTTAACTTCCAAATATTCATCCCCCTCAGGATCTGATCCATCCACCCTCTTTCACTCAAGCTTTTAAAACATGACTTAAATTTTCTCATTCTTCACTTCTATTTCTCTTTCTCCAGTCTGACATGTTTTCCTTAACTTACCCCATCTGACTTCTGTTGGACAAGACTCAAAATTTGTCTTCCTTTACTAAACCAGTACTCCTTTCAACCCCAAAGCTCTCTCCTTTATCTGAATGCAAAGGCATTTATTTGGATACACTTGTCTGTCTTATTCATTTGCAAATTGGTGTTAATACTTCAGGGCTTTTTTAATGGTATTAAGTGATAGGTTGCCCACTTGTTACATGTTTATGTTGGTATAATTTACATTACAGACTTCTTGAGGGCCTAACTTTATGTTTTTAAAAATGACGAAACCAGGGCCTCCTGTACATGTATAATTTAATACATGTTTGATGATTGATTGAAATATTTAAATATCTATTGTTCATAAATTCTCCATCCATTTCCCCTTCTCTCTCTACTTCACTCGAACATTACAAGCTTGTCCCACACTTTCTATTTTGTTTACATTTATTTATATTATTTACAGATAGTCTATTTAATAATTGCTAAAACAATGGAAGAATGGTACTTTATCAGTCAGTTAACTATGTTGTTCTTACCTTTTGTAATGGTAATTTCCATGACTGTATTTTTATCTGATTCTCTGAAGAGTCATTAAAATATTGTCCTTAACAACATTATGGGAATAATGAATGAGAATGCCTTAATACCTGGTCCTTTCCAGAACTAGCTAGATAAATCTAAGAATATAGCTCATAGAAAACCTGTCTCAGAATGAATTTGAGTTTGCAGTCAATGGTGTTTCATTGAGGTCCTTGTGTATTTTGCATACCTTCCCAATTTAATTCACATTTGCTTAGATATCCTTGCTTTCCGTGCAAATATAATTATTGTCTTTCCGAGATAGTTCCTATAAGACAGAGACTGTATCTGTCAACTAGTAAGTTAAAATATCTAGCGGAGTGCCAGGCATAACAAAACAAAAGATAAAAATAATCTTAATAAAGTTTTTTGGAAAATAATTATAGATTTTTCAGGAAGTTGCAAAGAAACACATAGTTCCATGAATTCTTCTTCACCCTGCCTCCCCCAATGTTGATACTTGCATATCGAAATAAAAAAAAATCCAATCCATGAAATTTATGTTAGTACAATCTACAGAATTCATTCAGATTTTGCCAGTTATATATGTGCTCATTTGCATATGTATAAATCTCAACATTTTATCACTTGTGTAACTTCATGTTATACATGACATTACCACCAACATCAAGACACACAACTGTCCTATAATTACAAGGCTCACTCATGCTACCTTTTTGAAGCCACATATATTTAATTCCTATGACTCCTAATCCCTAATCTTTGGCAACCATGAATGTGTTCTCCATCGTACTTTTGTTATTTTAAGAGAATTACATAAATGGAATCATATATTTTATAGTCTTCAGAGATTGGCTTTTTTTACTCAGCGTAATTTTCTTGAGATAATTTAAGATGCTGTGTATATCAATGGTTTGTTCTTTTTTATTGCTAAGTAGTATTACCTGGCATGGATGCACCAAAGGTTTTTAGCCCTTCAGTCATTGAAGGACATTTTGTTGTTTTCAGTTTAGGGTGAGCACAAAACTTCCATGAACATTTGTGCACAGGTTTTAGTTCTTGATGAAGATAATTACAATTTTTCTTCTATGGCTTGTTCATCTTGTTTAGAGCAGAGGTTTTCAGAGTTTGGTGGGAAGCCAGTGGTTACATACTATATAAAACATGTTTGTTAGTATATTCAGAAAGGGAAAATTGAGGGATTCAGGGGTAGAGTGTGGGTGAGGGTCCACAGAATGAGAGGAGGCCAGCCCAGGGATTTGTCAGGGTCATGAAGATTCTTTCCCCAGAGTAATCACCTATCTTGGTTTTCATAGAACAGGATGATTTGAATTTGCTGTCCTGGCATAAGGATCCCTTCACCCTCAGAAGTGCTCCCATTGGCACGATAACTTATATAATCACTGGGATCCAGATTACCTAAAGATCGCAAGTACTCATTGACCCACAAATGGATTAACAAATTGTGGTATATGTATACCATGGAATATTATGCAGCCATGAAAAAAGATGGAGCCATTACCTGTTTTATGTTTACATGGATGGAGCTGGAACATATTCTTCTTAGTAAAATATCTCAAGAATAGAAGACAAAGTATCCAATGTACTCAATACTATTATGAAACCAATATATAAATCACCCACACTTTCATAAAAATGATAAAACACAACTGTATCCCAGTATGAAGGAGGGAAGTGGAGAGTGAGGGGTGGGGAGGGGAATGGGGAGGCCGAGTGGAGGGAGGGTAATTGGTGGGACCTCACCTACTGTGCATAATGCAAGGGTACATGTCAAATCTATGAAGAGTAAAGTATAAAGGTCTTAACACAACAAGTAAGTGAGGTGAAGGCTATGTTAACTACTTTTATGTTAGCATTCTAAATTGTATATAAAATCAGCACATTGTACCCCATAAATGCATTAATGTACATAGTTATTATTTAATTTTAAAAGTTCTTTAAAAATCCCAAGTACTGCTATTATGCCTACTTGGTTATGATGGAATTGAATTTTAGTAGATTGCTATTTTGTGATCATTCTGGGCGCTCATGGAGTGACTCACAGGAGTCCAAGAAATGAGATTGTCTTCTTGCAATGAAAGATAGTCTTACTGAAGTCTCTACTGTTTCTGTCCTGTTCCTTTTCTGCTATAAAATGTTTCTTCCTGGGAGTGAGATTTATAGTTGAGAACACCTTCTAAGCTTGTGGTTTAGGTCTCGTGTCTCAGCTCCACACTGGACAGAATCCTCTTCTCTCCATTGCCAGGTTGAAAACAACAATTACAGGGCTAGATTCTGATTATTCTGGCTTGGATCACATGCCAGGCACAAAGAAAATCATCAGGAAGGTGCAGTTTTCAAATGGTCTTAGTTTGGGTCAGGTGTTCACTCCTTGGCTCTTCCCTCCATTCAGGGCACTGAGGTCAAGTAGGAGAATGGTATCCCCCCTTCAGATTATATGCCTCACAAAGGAGAAGGAAAATCCCTCCAAGGATAGCAGGATAATAGGATAGCAGGTTAAAGGCGGCAGTTGGCTGGCGTGATGGGATGGCAGACTGGGCCACTACAAAGTTGTACTCTTGGCAGCTGCTGTAATTTGTCTTCTATGAAAAGGTCAGAACACTGCCAAATGCCACAAAGCCAGTAAGGAAGACAGCCAGAATTCGATATATTCATTCACTTATATATATTTACATATATATATTTGTTTGTTTATCAGAAAGCCTATATTCTTAAATTCTTTATACATACTATTTAGCGATGAAGAAATGGAAAGAAAATGTTTGTCAATATAGCAAATATAGTATCTGAAGATTTTCCATGCGTTGAATTCTTAAGTAGTTACATTAATGGGAGGCACATACAGGTGATGATACCCTGCTCAACAATTTCCTATTCCCCACTTCTCTGCTACGATCCAGATCTGTGACCTTCTATGTCCTCAATGCAAATACACTTGGCAATCTATGTCCTCAATGCAAATACACTTGGCAATTGCTCACAAATTGCCCACCGACTTATTACTAAACAGTCTATCTTGCAGAAGACTGAAAATGCTCAGGTCTTGAAAAAATTATAATACATTTAAGTGAAAAGAGCAGGTACAGTAAGGAAGTTTAAATATTCCTTTTTTTCTTTTTTTAACATACACACTCAGATGCATAGATGTGGAAAAAATTTGGAAAGATACACCCCCAGATGGTAGTTAGGTAGGAGCAGAGCAGAGGGTTATTCTTTTTCTGCCTGTTGCACTTTATACATTTTCCACAGTGAACATCCAGTAGTTTTCCAACTCTTGCTATATTATTATAGCATTCTTGTGGCAGGTGGTGCCTACCTGGCTCTGATCTAGTTAACAATTTCAGAACCACAAGCAGCCATAGAGCAAAAAGGCTACGTGAGGGACTTGGTATCGTAACAAGAGTTTCAGCAGAAAGATTCTCATTAGGTTCTCAATTAACCTTCAGAAAAGAAAGATGCTGCATCAAGGCAGCAGTGGAAACCAGCAAGGGTAACAGCGTACAGATGAGAAAAAGGCTTTAAAGACACACCTCTCTTTTGTTACTTGCAAAAATATAAAAGGGACAACTTGAGCCACCTTGAAAGGGTGGCTGGATTTTAGAAGATTTTGTTAATTAAAAACAAATAAAAAACAAAAACCCAAACCACATAAACTTGGCTTTTAGAATGAAATCCAAAGTCTTTAGTTCTGAGTCCTTGAAGTCATTTGTAGAAAGCTTTGACAATACCAGAATTTCCACATTACAAATCCCAAGCATCAAACCACTTTGAATGAGGCCCATAGCCATTTCTGAGATACTAATTAAAAAGTATAATTTAGTTAAGGAAAATTGCAGAGGAAATTCCCCCATGACAATGCAGAACAAACTTGGCCACATCTCATCACTATGCTGGTATGTAAATAAGGCTATTGCACCAATGCATTTCATAGTAAGTTTTTTGTCTATAATCTTTTAAGGGAGGATGACATGATTTAATGTTTAATAATACAGTATAGACAATATACCATCCCCTTGGTCTTTTGTTATTTACCTTATTAATCAATTTAACATTCAGAAAGTTGAAGAGCCATTTTTTCCCCAGACAAAAATTCAAGAATTTTAAGCAAAGGCAACTAATAGGTATTCCTTATGGTGACTGTAACGGCATTACATGTATTAGTGTAAATATAAAAATACAGTGCTTATAGTTTGTAGTATTGGGCAAGATCACTCCCATTTTTAGTTATCAACAAAATTACAAGTGAAACAAAACCCCAAAGCAATATTATTGGGATATCTATTTTATGGATCACCAACTTGACTTCAATCAAAACTTCTTGGTTTATCTCAGAGAAAGAATGACAGATGACAGTTAGGCTGGGTCTAATGCAGCCAATCCAGAGACAGAAAGAGGAGACTTGTGTAAAGGTGTTGCTGGGTGTTACCAGAAATTTTAAACTGATACTAAATAAAGATTATTAAAATTAAAAAAAATTAATCAAAGAATTGTTAATATTATTTTTATACTTTCCAGGTGCAATTCTCCTTCTCATTAATTCATAGAATGGAGAGCAGAAACACTTTTCAGCCACTTATGTGAAAGTGTAAGTAATGTCATCACAAGTTTCCTTCTATTTTGAGATCTGAAAGATACATTTCTTTCCCAATAAGCAAAACAAAAATTAACTTTGTAAGAAAAAACAAACTTTAGCACTTTACTCATACAGTAATACACTGTGGATATAGATTAGTAAATTATAGGATGGTCTAATACTGGTAAACTCACTAGTGAAATACTGAATTACTTAAGTAATAGTATTTGTTTTAAGCTTATATTTTTGTATGTTAATCACTTTAAAGTCTTGAAAATCCAGGGCTTCAATGTGTATATAATAACACAGTTTAACAAACACAACACTAATTTAATCATCTCATTTGCCTTATTGCCCATGTTGCATAACAAAATATGTATCTAGAACTGAGCAAAAAAAATATTACCAGTTGTTTCTATATGAAGTTGGTTTTTTTTTTTTTTTGAGACAGGGTTTCACTTTATCACCCTCGGTAGAGTGCTGTGGCGTTACAGCTCACAGCAACCTCCAACTCCTGAACTTAGGCAATTCTCTTGCCTCAGCCTCCCAAGTAGCTGGGACTATAGGTGCCCACTACAATACCTGGTTATTTTTTTGTTGTTGTTGCAGTTTGGCTGGGGCCAGGTTCAAACCTGCCACCCTCAGTATATGGGGCACCCTACCCACGGAGTCACAGGCGCTGCCCCAACTGATAGAATCTTATGCAGAAATGGACATTTGAAAAAATAAGAAATAGAATTTTCAGATATAAAAGAAATCATAAAGCTTTTAAGTTTTGAAGAAAAGTAATCATTTATCGTCTGAGCTTCAGTTAGCTATCTGAGTTTCCAGAAATACATTTTGAGGTCTACAGCCAATCTGGGGACATTGACAAGCATGGTGACAGAAAAAAAGAAGAGGAAAAGGGAGGGGGAAGTATTTTAAAAAATTCTTTCAATACGATATTTTCAAATTATAGAGCCAAGAAGAAAACATAGTTTTAGATTTTCAGGACTCAGAAAACCTTGTTTTAGACATTCAAGTACATTGTATGCACAGTCGATGAATGAGATGGAGAATAAATGATCAGAAAAGCTCTATTTTTTTTTTTTTTTTGAGACAGAGCCTCAAGCTGTCCCCCTGGGTAGAGTGCCGTGGCATTATAGCTCACAGCAACCTCCAACTCCTAGGCTCAAGCGAGTCTCTTGCCTCCGCCTCCCAAGTAGCTGGGACCACAGGCG
>CAUYTI010155559.1:0-12132 GCA_963575145.1 Galago senegalensis | reverse complement strand
GGGCACAGATAGCCAGGGCACAGACAGCCAGGGCACGGCCAGCTGGGGCACAGACAACCAGGGCACAGCATGGCTCTTACCATGTTGTCCAGGTTCTCCACCCACCTGCAAGGACTTTTGAAAAAATCCTTGTGGCCATGCAGTGGCTCGTGCCTGTAATCCCAGAATTCTAGAAAGCCAAGGCAGGTGGATTCAGTTCAAAACCAGCCTGAGGAAGGGTGAGACCCCTGCACCCCCCGTCTCTCCTAAAAATAGAAAAACTATCCAGGCATCATAGTGGGCACCTGTAGCCCCAGCTCCTTAGGAGGCTGAGGCAAGAGGATCACTTGAGCTCAAGAGTTTGAGGTTGCTGTGAACTATGATGCCACAGCATTCTACTCAGGGTGACAGAGTGAGACTCTATCTCAAAAAAAAAAATCCATCCTTGTCGGGTGTGTCTGAGGGCTGTGTTTCTTTATAAAAGTACTCTGTTCCTTTTCGGTGACAAACAATAGCCGTCCTATGTAGAACATTTGTGTTAAAGGGACATAAACACCCTAGGACCTAGCAGCTGTAACAAAACATCAGAAAGCGTCCTGGGAATCCCTTCTGTGCATTGTGGGCTGATCTTTAGTGGACCCTCCCATTGGGCCCAGTAGCCATGAGGAAAATGAACAGTTTATAACAGGCTTCTTTATAAAGATGGGGAAACGGAAGGCATTTCTCTAATTCCTAATGAAACAAAATAGAATAAATTAATGTCTTAAATCTTTTCAGGCTTTCATAGGAAATTAGGTAATTGATACCAAAATAGTATGACATATTACAATTCAAAGATGCATATTCTGTACACAGTAGTCCCCTCTTATCTACGGGAGATACACTCCAAGAACTCAGTGAATGCCTAGAGCCATGGGTGTACCAAACGCTATATAAACTATGTTTTTGCTTCTACATACCTATGATAAAACTTAATAGGCATAGTAAACAATTAACAACAGTAACTAATAAAATTGAACAATCATAACAAAATACTATAATGAAAGTTATATGAATATGATATCTCTCTCTCTCTCAAAATGCCTTAATATTTTCAGAACAAGGTAATTGAAACTGTGGAAAAAGAAATCACAGATAAAGGGGGGCTACGTATAACATTCTCAGATTGGAATGTGTCTGATAATCTACGGCAATTTGCAGTTATAATCAGCTGTCCTTGCTGGTAAATAAAATGATGGCACGTTGGACGATTGCTGGCAGCTTGGTTGTGTGTTGAAATAGGATATAGTAATTTTGGGGACTTTGTCCCCCACCTGGCTGAAGACCCTTCTTCTTTCTCTGTCTTGCCTTTTAAGGCCATACAAGGCCCACAGAAAATCCTTGGCCCCCTCACTTGCCACTGGCTGTGGCCTGTGCCCACGTCTGCCACACAGACCTGGATGCCTGGAATAAATTCATTTCCTGTACGGAAAAGCAGCAGACAGACCAAATGTATAATTTGCAGAGTCCAGTGTGAAATTAAAATGAAGGGTTCCCATTCACAAATTATTGAGAATTCTAAGAGAGTAGCTGCAGAGGATTAATCCAAGTGTGGGCACCTCCTGAGGCTGAGGCCCTGTGCAATTGACTGCACAGGTCACACACCCATAAACCCAGCTCTGGCACCAGATCCTGGCTGTAGCTTCCCTATTAGTGCCCAGGGTCCCTGGGCCTACACAGCCACCAGGGATACAAGAAGCAGGACCTGCCACTTCCTCTGGCTTCCCCAGACCCAGACAGACACTCCTCCAAGACAAACTTGCTAAGTTGGCCATCCAGGCCAAGGCTTATCTCATGGTCCTGGCAAACTTCTCCACACTTCTTTTTACATATACAAATGCACACATTTCACTAAAGCCTGCTTACTTTTGAGAATTGAACTTAGGTTTCCTGCTCTTTCCCCCGGGCATTTCTGATTTTGGATCCATTTTCTCTTTCACATGTAAGTTTTCTTCTAGGCAGATCTGAAAGGCGGGAATGGGGAAGAGTATTTTAGACATTGAGACCTCATCAATATCAAGTTCCTTATTTGGGGGAGGTAGGAATGGGCTGCTGAACCTTAAGAAATCACTGTGGGCACCACCACTAACCCTCCCTCTATCTAACCACCCACCCTGTCCTTCCCTCCTTCATCCTGGGCTATAGTTGTGAATCATCTCCTATATGAAAGTGTGAGTGATTATAAATTGGTTTTATAATAGTACTGAGTACATTGGATGTTGTTTTTTCATTCCTGAGATACAGACCACACCTATGGAGCATATTGCAAGGGTACAAGTTAAATCTATCAAGTATTGAACACAAATATCTGAACACTGTGATTAAGTAAATCAGGTGTAAGCTATATTACTTAATAGGATGTAAGCACCCCAATTTGTACAAATAATCAACACATTGAATCCCACAAAGGCATAAATGTGTTCATGATCTATGTATCTATGACTTAATTAAAAAAGAAAAGAAAAGAAATCACTGTGGGGAGTGCAGACTCTCGGGACAGCCTCTGCACGCGGAGATTCTGTATGGGGAAGATGACTTCAGCCCAGTGTTCGCCTGAGTCCCCAGACTCCTCAGGATGCAGAACCCCTGGTTTCACTCAGCTGGAATCCAAATGGCACCTGCCTTATGAGAGCCAGGACCACCATTTGTTACCTGCCCTCACCGTGTGTGTCAGCCTTCTAGACAAGGCTGGAGGGTTTCCCGTGGAGAAGCATATGTGATATCGTAGTTAGTCATCCGCTTTCCACCCTCACTCTTTAGCTTTGTTGTGTCATCCTATCTTGTAATTGCCACACAAAGAGATCCACATCCACTACAGGCTGGATGCCTTTTATTTCATTTTTCTTGGCTCTTTGCTTCTACTAGAAATGGGCAATAATTAATTTTTATTTTCATTTTCTTCTAACTGAAATGTCACGTTTCTTTTATCATGAGTCTATACATTCACCCACAGTCATATTAGTGGTACCTATAACTCTGTCGCCAGTCTAAATCACAGATATTTTCAAATCTTATTACTATGATTATAGATCTCAAAATATTTTTATGCACATCAGCACTTTGAAATGATGGTTGTCATCAGATATGTCATTCCATCTCACTGTGACATACAGTGATAAAAGCACAATTAATAAAGAAGTAGAATATCACATAGTTTTCATATTTTGGTAACTATTGCTCACATAAATTTTCATTGTTACTCTTTGCATTTTATTTTTGCATATAAGGGAAAGTATTTAGAGGGAACCTAGAGCATGAAAAAGTTAAGGAGAGATGGTAGTCTCGGGAATCCTGGATGTCACTGAGCTGGGAATCTGGAGGACATTCCTTCCTCCTGCTGCTCTTTGGGGTGAATCCTTAGGGTCCTCTGCTCAGAGCCTAGCTCCCAAGCTACAGGCAGAGAAAAGGCAGTATTCAGCATTTCAAATAATGAATGTTTCGGTCTTTTGTAAACGCTACCAACAAAATAAACTCCTTTTGTGCTTTGGTCCCAACAGGTACCTTCTCAAACCAGATTTCATGAGGAGGCCTGATCGAACGTTCGATCCCTTTTCGGAAACCCCTGTTGATGGGGTCATTGCAGCGCACTGTTCAGTGCAGGTAAGGCCCCTCCTCTCTGCTCATTATAGAGTAGTATAATATGATCAAATGATCCTGTGCAGAAATCATAACTAAAATATTTACTAGCAAAGTGAACGATCCATGTGTTTCGTACAGTTCTGGATTAAAATTTCCCTCCTTTTGTTTATGAGACATATCTTTTATTTTTTAAGACAAGATCTTACTCTGTCACCCAGAGTAGAGTGCAGGGGGCCAATCATAGCTCACTATAACCTCAAAGTCCTGGGCTCAAGTGATTCTCCTGCCTCAGCCAGCGGAATAGCTGGGGCTACAGGTGTGCACTACCATACCCAGCTAATTTTTCTACTTTTTTAGAGATGGGGTCTCACTATGTTTCTCAGGCTTGTCTCAAATTATGAGCTCAGGCAGTCCTCATGCCTTGGCCTCCCAAAGTGCTGGAATTAAAGGTTTGAGTCCCTGTGCCTGGCCTGAATGAGATTTTTCACTACTAAAATGATTAACTATTTTGAGTTGAAGGCACCATCCAAATATGATTCCACAATATGATTCCACAATAAAAAATTCCATAAAATACAAACTATAGTGACAGCAAGTAAATCAGACAGAGATGGAGGGAAGAATGGATTACGAAAGGGCATAAAGAAACTTCGGGAATGATAGAAATCTTCGTGGGGACAGTTTCACAGATGTGTTCACAGGTCAAAACTGATTTAATTCTACACTTCAAACATGTGCAGGTTATTGTATGTCAATTTTACCTTCAACACTGTTTGCAAAATCGTGAACTATTAGATAATGAGAAAAGGACAGTAAATGACTATAATCATTCAACAAGTAAGTGAAAAATAGCTCCTCCATAGCTTTATAGTATTGATGGATCGATTGTAACTGGTCTTTTTCAAATACTATACATAAGCAGTCCTAGCTGTCCACTTTCAGTATCTGTAAAAAATAACAAAGACATTTCAGCATTGCTCTTCCTTCCTTCCTTCACTATTTTTTTTTTTTTTTAGCAGGAATCTCTCTTTGTCATCCTGGTGCTGAGGCATCATAGCTCACAGCAACCTCAAGCTCCTGGGCTTGAGCAATCCTTTGGCAGCAGCCTCCCAAGGAGCTGGGACTACAGGCGTGTGCCACAACGCCCAGCTAGTTTTTCTGTTTTTAGTAGAGACGGGGTCTCGCTCTTGCTCAGGCTGGTCTCGAACTCCTGAGTTCAAGCAATCTATCTGCCTCAGCCTCCCAGAGTGCTAGGATTACAGGCGGGAGCCACCGCTCCCAGCCCAGTATTGCTTTTCTTTCTGTGTGTCTCTTTTCAAGACTTTTGAAAGAATTAAATAATAAGTATGGCATTATAGCATTTCAGAGCTATGGAGGGATCTTAGGGCAGATCTGAATTCCTGACTCCATTTCATAGATGTGGCCACTTAGGAGAAACGGGGTGCTGTGGACACTATTTCCCTCTGTTATATGATTCATGTATATATTCCTCATTTTTTTATCACACAGTCTAAAAGGCAGAACTCCTGCCTAGAATGCTTTGTTTTCGCCTATAGTAGTTGCTCAGTAATGTTTGGGTTTAATAAGGAATTAATGCCTCGTTCACATAGATAATCGAAGTTCACCAAAATACACGGAATTTCTTACCTCCTGATAATTATTTGCTGCTGATACGGACACAGGGTCCACATCTCTCTCACCTGATTTTGGGTTGCTGCAGGTCATATCGGGTCAATTCTTATCAGATAAGAAAATCGGCACCTATGTAGAAGTGGATATGTACGGGTTGCCCACGGACACCATACGTAAGGAATTCCGGACACGCATGGTTATGAACAATGGACTCAATCCAGTTTACAATGAAGAAGCATTCGTATTTCGGAAGGTAAGGCAGGAGGGCATCCTCAGCACATCAAACTCACTCTACTAACTTGAGAGCCTTGTCTTAGCCCAGAGGCAGGACATGATCATGGAGACAGTCACTCAACCCCAGCGGTCATCTTTTCTCTTCTCCTCATACGCTTTAGGCTCTGTTTGTCCTTCTGGCTCTCTTCTCCTCCTTCACAGAGGAGCCTGCCTCTTATGTGGTGATGCCCATGCTTCCTGCAACCTGTTAGAACTGTCCTCCCTGCGAGGCCCTCTATGCATTGGAGAGTTACTACTGCTAATGGGCCCTGTTCTGTTAGCTAAGCAGGCAGGTAGGATGCTTCACCCAACACCGGGTCAGTGTGTGTCACTGCCCGTGTTGGCTGGTGTGGTTCTACCCTCTGGAAAGTGTGGCACCGGTTGCTCCTCTCGGCTTTTGTGCTTCATGGGCTGTTTCCAGTATTTTTATTTTTTCTCCCAGCACTACATGTTGGATCCTAAGAATAATCACAGTCATTCTCTCTGATGTTTGGTTTTTAAGCTCCCAATCATCTTCCTTCTTGTTTCTCTTTTGTTGGTTGAAGCGGCGTTGAGAAACCGTGCACCGGCAGTACTGTCTCCCAGAATGCTGCTTTTCTCTCCTACTCCTCTTCTGTCCTGACCAAAATAATGTCTTGCTCCTCTTTAGGCAAGTTTTCCAGTGGTTCTGCCCCCATTCCTATGTCATGCCACACAGATAATTGCTTCCTGTCTTAATAAAATAGGGATTATCCTCTTTAGAAAAGAGTACCTGGTTTACAGAAGCTCAATTAAGGGAGATCAATGTAGGTTTGATAAGGGTCTTTTCAAAATTTAGGTCCACCCCAGGACGTGAACACCATTCATTCTGCAGGCGGCCACCCAAGTCACCTTCACCACGGCTGTCAGGATGGGTGTCAGCTGCATATCCAGCTAGCACTTGGCTTGTTTTCTTCCCTGGTTTTTCCAATTCATTGTAGCCGCGTCTGCTACAGTATGGTTAATGCCCTTTGGCATAATGCATAATCCCCGCACAGGTTGCAAGAAATTCTGAAACTTGACTCAGGCATTCTTTGATGAATGACGAAATATCCAACTTGGTTTCTGTGTATAATAGTTCTGGCCTCAGAAAGGAGATACCAATTCTGGATTCTTCTTTATCCTTTTGAAGTTAATTTTTTCATTGATATCAAGCGCTTTGTTTTGTTTCTTCTTCTTATTGTTGTTAGCTTTGTCTCACAGGGGGAGTGACAACACCCAAGCTTCTCACTTATCACATGAAGGACGAGAGTGAGGAAAGTTGACTGCTTTTTAGCTTGATTTCTCCTCGCCATCTTCATGGAGTTAAGATTAAATTATAACGTCCAGTGGAGGTAGCCAACCAATCCATTGTCCAGCTTTAGACCCAGTACTCAGATCAGCCAAGATGTCCTGGTTGCTCTCAGCCAAAGCAAAGACATTCCTGATTAAACACACTGGATATTCTTTTGTCATATTGCTATTTTGTATCTGAACAAGGATCCTGCCATCTGTATTCAGATTTTACATTCATTTATTCAGTTCTAGGATGGCAGGAGTATGTGCCTTGGGATCTAAGTGTGTTACACGTGTTAATGTTTCTGTCTACCCCTTCTTACTCTCCTTACTATCCCCAAATGTGCTGAAAGCTGAGAAATGCAAAAGCAAGAAGAATCCAAATTTCTATATGAACATTGTATTTGTGCAGGAAGCATTTCTTCAAAGATACTTCCCACACTCTTAAAAAACATGAAGACAGATGTGAAAAGCAGCCACAAGCCCCAATTTCATTCCGAGGCCCAGCTGTGTCACTACAATCTCTGAGGTCGAGGAAAGTACCTTTATTTCTCAAGCGTCTCCTTTTTCTCAAACATTACATGGGTGAGGACGGGGAAAGACGGCGACATTTAGAGTAGTGATATTTAACACCCATCCCCTCTGACCCACAGCACACTGGGGTGCCCTGAGAGGATCTTAGGTGTGCTGCAAAAATTTTTAATGATCACTAATTAAATTATTTTCAAAACAAGTTGAAAGCACAGTAAGTATATTCCCTTTTTATCCTTTTTTTTGATTAACATAATTTAGGTATGCCACAGGAGTTTAAATGTAGGTTCAAGTGTGCCATGAGATAAAAAAGGTTGAAAAACACTGCTCTAACCTATTTGATGAGATAATTTCCAGGAAACATGTTCCAGTTGCCTTGCTCTGTGTCTTGGGTGCTGTAGCTCACACAGTATGCTTTCGGAATGCAAATTAATCATGGGCTTCTTTTCAACACAAAGAAGAATTTCAGAGCAGTCCAGATCTGGTCCAGATTCTCAGAGTCGTGGTTCTTGGGAGCTGCGTTATTAAAATCGATGATGAGTCCTGCTCTTTGTTTGCAGGTGATCCTGCCAGACCTGGCCGTCTTGAGAATAGCCGTGTACGATGATAACAACAAGCTGATTGGACAGAGGATCCTCCCTCTAGACGGCCTCCAAGCAGGATACCGGCACATTTCCCTTCGGAATGAGGGAAATAAACCATTATCACTGCCAACCATTTTCTGCAATATTGTTCTTAAAACATATGTGCCTGATGGATTTGGAGGTAAGAAAAAGATCTGGGTATAGAATGTGTCACAGATGAGGTCCTAAGTGGCAAGATTATAAAACATTTTTCCCCATGTTTAAAAATACTAATAATTGTGTCTCTTCCTGCCTTGCTTCCAACCCAGGTAGCCTCCAAGATACCCAGGATAAATAGTAACCTCAAGTAGTAAGAAATGAAAAGATAAGGCTACATTATCTTTAAAGTCCTTTCTTATTTTAAAATAGTATACTTTTTATGTTGTTTATCAATTTCACAAGCCTGTGTTTGGGCAGGATGTATTTACACTGGTGTTCAAAGTGAGAGGGAAGCGGCATCAATAAGGCGAAACCGTAGATATCTTATCAGCTGGTATCTCTGAAAAATTTAAATAGAACTCAGCCATCAGCATGCCTGAATTTTCTTCTGAATCCACAAGAAAGTTCAGTTTCATAAAGAACCCTATTATCAACGCACATAGGTTTTAAGGCAATCAGTGGGAGGAATTAAAAGCCAGATCAAATCATAGGATTTTGCTTACACCCAAACGCAAGTTTTTATAGCTCCCATCTAAGCCAGGAGCGTTAAAAGAGAACAGAGATCCTCTATGTTGTCTGTCAGTCTGTTGCTCTGTAAGGAAATAGTGTTAGCAGAGTGTCCGCATTGGACTAGCCACAGCTTCCAATCCTCACTCTCCACTGCTGGGTGGGTGACCTTGGGAATAGAAGGTAACCTCTCACACCGCTCATTTCCTCACCTACCTCACCTGTAAAGTAACAACAATAATGTTGCCTCCTCCTACCATTCTTATGACACACTTATCAGTACAGTGTGTGACAGCAGGGCTCACATGTGCAAGCATATGTGTGTGTGTGTGTCTATAGATAGAGATGCCGGTACTGTCCCAAGACACATCACTATTTCGTTTGGGCAACATGGGATTATTGTACTGCTGTGTTGTAGCAATGCATGCTTCTCTGGGCGGGGCAATGCATGCTTCTCTGGGCATGGCAATGCATGCTTCTCTGGGTGTGACAATGCATGCTTCTCTGGGCAGGGCAATTCATGCTTCTCTGGGCAGGGCAGTGCATGCTTCTCTGGGCGTGGCAATGCATGCTTCTCTGGGCAGGGCAGTGCATGCTTCTCTGGGCGGGGCAGTGCATGCTTCTCTGGGCGTGGCAATGCATGCTTCTCTGGGCGGGGCAATGCATGCTTCTCTGGGCAGGGCAATGCATGCTTCTCTGGGCGGGGCAGGTTTTCTGCAACAGATCCTCAGTTGTAACAACCTGACTACAAGTTCCACAAGTCAATTAAGCTATGGGGATTTTTCAGTCAGAAAATCCCTTCTTCCTTCTCCTTTGTCTTTTATTTTTTAAAATGAAAGCACATTAAAAGGTGCAGCATACAGTAATAGATGTAAGGACCCATAAAAGAGGCTGGGGGGATGGTGCGGTCTGGTGGGTTGAACAGATCAGAAAAAGGAGACCCGAGACCTGCCGTGTGTTAGGAGCTGTGGCCCAGGCCAAACCCCGCAAACCTGCCAGCGTTGCAGTGCAGTGAGACCAGGAGATATCAGCAGGTGGATTAAATCATGCTAAACCTCATCCTGCCCTAGAATGAAGTAGATGAGTAGAAAGATGAGGCATTTGCCAGTCGGGTGCTGTTAGCTGAAAGTGCAATGTGGTCATATTGTGTCCTCGTGTGTTAAAGGGCATTAGTGACTCCCTCTGCCTACACTTGAGTGACAATGAGAAAGCCCGCCGGGTTTTCCTGACACAGCATCTCCTGGTAACCAGGGCCCACAGGACAGAGGGAAACTAAGCAGGAAGGAGTTGAGTGAGCATCAAAGGAGTCTCCTGAACTTCGTATTTCCTCTGTATGAGGTGGAAGCAGACCCCGTGTCTCCCCTAGACACTACCAACTGAAAAAGAGAGTCAGTATCCCTAAAGTAATGTCCAGTGCCAGAGTATTACTGTGAGGATCACCGATTGGCTGTGAAGAGAGACGGCAGCTCTACTGTGTGGAGACCAAGCTGCCACCATTGAACCTACTCCAGAAACTTGGTTAGCTCATAGCCAGTGAAACAACCAGGCTTTCTGTCCTCCATGGGATGCGTGAGCTAGCACAGCCTACAGAGCACACTTACACGAAGAGAGTCAAGAGAGACTGATCTAGAGTAAAGTTGACTTCAGAGACGTGATTATCAAGGACACAGTGTGGACTTTGTATCTTGATTTGCAAAAGAAACTAAGTAGGCAAATAAGATGAGCTGTGATATAAGATGAGCTGTGATGTAAGATGAGCTGTGGTATAAGATGAGCTTATATCCCAGTAAGGGATCACTGCCAGTTTTGTTGGATACAGTAGCAGGATGGTTGGTTCGATCAGTAAAAGAAAATGCCCTCATGTTTAGAGACGCGCAGAGACGTAATTAGGAATGAAACATTAGGATGTATGGAATTTGCCTTAAAATAGTTCAGAAGAGAGGACAGAGAGAGATAGAAAGGATCCAGAAAGGAAATACGACCAACAATTTATAATTGTTAGGTCTTTATCATCAGTCTATGAAGGGTTGTTTACTTTTGTTTCTGCTATTGTGTATGCTTGAAATTTTTTATAACAATGTGTTAACAGTAGATCAGTAAATTCCTAGAATATTAACTTCCAAGAAACAATTATCTGTGGGTTTTTTTTTTTCCTGAACAAGATTTAAGAAGTAAATTTGTCCACAAGTACTACTGAGAAACAAAGAGCTCTTAGGGACCACAAGTGATAACTAGAAACAGACCTTATATGCCAGGAGAATAAATTGATGCAGCATCTGTAAAGAGTGATTTGGCAATAAGTGCTCTAGGACAAATACCCTTGCCCTTCATTTGAACTTCTAAGAATGTAGCCTGTGTAACATATGCAAAGTGATGCTAAGAAGCGTTCAAGGACACTCACTACAACAATATTTTAGTAGCAAAGAACTGGAAAGGCTGCACTTCTCTGTTGACAGGGAACTGGTTAAAGAGATTGTCACCATTTAGAAAATGGAATATTTAAGCAGCCCTTACAATTAATGTACCAATTGTATATTGTAGATACGGAAGTGTTTCCAAGACGTATGAACTAAAAAATAGAAGGATGTGGAAAACTGTAAACCATGTGGGGTTTTAAGTAGTATCTAAAAAGATGTAAAAAATAGGGAACTGGAGTTACCTTCTGGGTATAGAGCTGGCAAGAGAAGGGTTTGTTTTGTTTTATTTTGTTTTTGAGACAGAGTCTCACTATGTCGCCCTCCGTAGAGTGCTGTGGCGTCACAGCTCACAGCAACCTCAAAGTCTTAGACTTCAACAATTCTCTTGCCCCGGCCTCCCAAGTAGCTGGACTATAGGCGCCTGCCACAACACCCAGCTATGTTCTTGTTTTTGTTGTTGTTGTTATTGTTGTTTAAGAAAAGGGTTTTTAACTTTTTATTTTATGTATCTGAATGTTTATCATGTGCATAGGTTTCTTCCTTCCTTTCTTTCTTTCTTTTTTTTTGAGACAAAGTCTCTCTATGTTACCCTGGGTAGGGTGTCACAGCTTTACAGCAGCCTCAAACTCTTGGGCTTAAGCAATTCTCTCGCCTCAGCCTCACAAGTAACTGAGACTACAGGCACCTGCCCCAACACCCAGCTATTTTTTGGTTGAGTTGTCATTGTTGTTTGTCAGGCCCAGGAGCTCTGGTGTATGTGGCTGGTGCCCCAGCTGCTGAACTACAGGCGCTGAGCTGCATATGTTACTTTCTATTATAAAAAGGAAAAGAAAAAATTTAAACAGAGAATTGTGTGTCCCATGTGCTGAGTAAAAGTTATCTTAAGAATGTAATTAGGGCTTGGCGCCTGTGGCTCAAGCGGCTAAGGTGTAAGCCACATACACCTAAGGTGGCGGGTTTGAATTCCCAGCCCGGACCCATCAAACAACAATGGCTGCAACCAAAAAATGGCCAGGCGTTGTGGCGGGCGCCTGTGGTCCCAGCTACTTGGGAGGCTGAGGCAGGAGACTCGCTTGAGCCCAGGAGTTGGAGGTTGCTGT
>CAUYTI010155558.1:0-28278 GCA_963575145.1 Galago senegalensis | reverse complement strand
GCCGGGGTAGAGGAGCCGACTGGCCAGGGACCCCGCTCCCGACCACTCAGCCAACTGTCAGCCGGGTCCCCAGTCCTGGAGTTTGACAAGTGTCCGGAGAAGGGGGTCTGCCCCTGCCCCTGGGGACAGCCCTCCTATCCCCCCCCCCCGTTCTTTTGTACCCGCAGATGTCCGGCAACCGCCCGGGGGGAATTGTTGAAGAACCCCGGGGCGTGGGGATCGGGACCCGAAACCAGGAGGTGGCGCGGTCGGGGCCGGCCCCCCCCCCCCCCCCCCCCCCCCCGAGTTCGAAAATAACGCCAGGCCTGACCGAGCCCAGCCAGAGTTCCCGCCGTCCGGAGCTAGGGAAGTTTTGGCGGGGAGGGGGATAGTGCAACGGAGAGGGGTGTCCCCTCTCCACTAATGTAAACAAAATAACACTTGGTGAAACTGTAATCAAGGCACTGATACAGTGTCCCGCCCGCTCAGCTGGGGGCTCAGAGTCTCCACCTGGTTCTTGCCCGCCCAGGAACTCGGCCCGGGACCCACCCCTCTTCCCTGCCTAGTGGATTTAGGGGGATGACTTCCTAGCCCAAGGGGTCTCCCCTGACCCAGCGGCAGGAAGAGGAGGCCAGAATGGGGGGTGGGGAAAGAGAAACTGTTTCTTTTTCCCCTTTTCTTCCGAACCCAGAGGACTTCCACGTTCCAAACGATTTAATCCTCCGCTTCCCGGGCCCGCCCGCGTGCATTTTTCTCCCCCCCCATTTAAAAAAATTTTTTTTACCCTTCATTGTTTTCAAGGGACAGGCGAGTGGGGAATACTGTTTTCCCTTCAGTTTCAATGTTCTCCAAATTCCCTTCCCCCTCGGCTCCTGCCAGATCGATGAGTTCTACGTGGGCCCGGTGCCTCCGAAGCAGGTGACATTTGCCAAGCTGAATGATAACATCCGCGAAAACTTCCTGAGGGACATGTGCAAGAAGTATGGGGAGGTGGAGGAGGTGGAGATTTTGTACAACCCTAAGACCAAGAAGCACCTGGGCATTGCCAAGGTGGTCTTTGCCACGGTCAGGGGAGCGAAGGAGGCTGTTCAGCACTTGCATAGCACTTCGGTGATGGGCAACATTATCCACGTGGAGCTGGACACCAAAGGTGAGTGGAGGCTGGGCCAGGCAACCCACGGGGGAGGAGCCACAGGGAGATTTGTTAGCCTTACCATTTTCTCTTCTAGCGTCCCATCTTGTCCAGCTGGGAGGCCCCCATTTTCCTTGGGATCCCCCACAAACTTTTTTCTTATCCCCTCCTGAGGGTAGAGTCACATGGAACTAAATGTGTTGTCTGTTGCTAGGAGACAGGTATAATTTACCAAATGTGCTTGGTCCTTGGCTACCGCACCCCTAGGGACCCTTTGGAAGCTTCCACACTGCTGACACACCTCAGGGCCCCTCTCGGAACCCTGGTGGCCTAGGTTAGACAGTCTTGGTATTGTGTCTGTGTGGGGGGGGGAGTTTGTTTATTTGTGGGGAGCTGAATGAGAGCTAGGAGGATGTCTTTAAATACATAAAAGAGACGTTTCCTCAACTAAGAAGACTCCTCTAAGGATCCAGGGTATCCACCTCCCGCCCACCCCCTTCTCCCTGGAAGTGGGAGCCAATCTGGGGCTCAGAGTGTTGTTTCATTGATAATGTTGCTGATAGAGCGGCCAGAGCAGGGCGGGCTGCTCTGGGTGCTTGAGGGTTGACACTGTGTCTTCCCTCCTCTCTCTTAAAGAGACCGCAGCATCTCCCCTGCTTGGGAATCCCGCTGGGTGCTGGCTCTGAGCTGGCCTCAGGGCAAGCCTGCTGGGGAGGCCACACCTCCCACCCTCCGGTTCTGTAGCAGGTCTCCTCCCCATACTGGCAGGAGGGGCTTGTAGGATTCTAGCTATCCTCTAGAGTTTGCCTGTGACCTCTCTAGCGATGTTCCTACCAATTTAAAAGAAGGTGCTTACTGCTCTGAGGACCAGCTAGCCCTGTGGCAGACACTCTTGGGTCCACAGCCCACTGGGGTTTCTTAGGAAACTGTGCCTGAGAAGGCTTAAATGTAGCTTCCAGGGGTCTTGTGAGAACAGGGTTTTGGGACAATCAGTGCCCATCAAACCCACAGGAAAATACAGACTTTCTTTTTTTTTGCTTTTAATGATTAGAATGAATTGATTGCATGGTCCTGGGTGAGCACCTGTACCCCACAAAAACTTGCCAAGCCTGTATCTAGTTCTGTATCTCCCCCAGTTTCTCAGTCAGGGGGCGCTGGGAGGTAGGACCCTTTTGAATTTTCATGCCACCTTGGGTGACTGGAGCCTGATTTCCTCCTGAGAATTGAACACGAGCCCCCTCCCCCATCACATACCCACATCTTAAGGAGCAGCCAGGTCTCACCAAAATTTCATTTCTGCAAAAACCAAAAAACCAAAACTCAAACCCAAAAGCCCTCAGAGACTGCTAGCTAAGTTTGTATTTCAAGAAAGAGACCAGTAAAGTGTAAAATGTAGCTCCAGGAATGGTCTCCTTTGCATATGTAAGCAGCTGCCTCTGAAGTTCTATAAATATGATATCTGGGCCCTGGTCTGTGAGTGCATCTCTCTGCTAGGGGTGGCAGCTCCAGTAAAGGGCTCCAGGCAGTCCCCAGGCAACTTAGGGCCCCCAGCCTAGTTAGGAGCTTGAGTAGGAGCATGTGGAGTTCACAGTAATGTGCTACTAGAGTGTATCTTTGCAAACTCTGCTGTACCTTGGCCTGGCACCTCTGTGTCAGTTCCCAAGACTTTCCTGCCTCTTGCTACAAGCCCCTGGCTGTGGAGTCAAAGAGTGAAAAGATGAGGGAGATCTGACTCTTGGAGCACCACAGCCCAGGCAACAGGAAGGGGCTTTGTGTTTGGGGGATTAAATTCTGAATTTCAAGATCAGAAAAATGATCCAGTTTAGTAGTTTTGTCAATCAGATGGGGATTCTGAACGAGGTCCTGAGGGAGGTAGGAATTCAGGGTCACACAGCATTGCCAGGCCTGGTGTCTTAGGCACAAAGGGCCTATGGAGATGCCAAGCAGGTTGGAATCCCTGTGGGTACTGCCCTGTCTTGGACCCTCACTGATTACCCTTTCCCTGCCCGCTCATAGGGGAAACCCGCATGCGGTTCTATGAACTGTTGGTCACAGGCCGATACACCCCTCAGACTCTCCCAGTAGGTGAGCTGGATGCCATCTCTCCAATTGTGAACGAGACTCTGCAGGTGGGTTTACTGCTGTCACTCTCCCCATCACCAGCTCTCTGACATGCCCTATTACCACCTCTAAAAAGCCTCACCAACTCTGCTGAGACCCCACCTGGCCCCCCAAACTCTCCATCTCTAGCCTTGGAGACCAAGGCCTGCGGGAGTGAAGTCTGGCCACACCCACCGCAGAGCAATGTCCCAAAGCCCTTTGTCCCTGAACTTTCTTTGGTGTGGCCCCGCTGGGGGTCGGTCCTATTCCTAGTGGCCTCTATCCTCCACAGACTCCCCTCCCTGTAACCCTCCAGGCTAAGATTCTCACAGCACTGAGCCTGCTTGCCACATTGATGACAAACATTACTGTGTCTAGAGTCCTTAGTGTCTGGTGTCCTGGACACCCCTCTACCCTTGTTCTTAGAAAACAGTTCAGCCCCCCACCCCCCTTCCAGAGCAAGACTGAATCCTTCCCAGGACACTCACCTGGACAGCTCTTTCACAAGGGAGAGTGTCAGCCCAACTCCTCCGCATCTACCAGCCAGGCCACCAGTAGGAATGAGGAGTCTGCTTACTTGCTGGTCAGCTGGGTTGTTCACGAGGCACTTTTCCTATGTCATACTACTTAAATCCCAAAACTGGGAGGCTGGGGAAACAGAGCTCTTGGCCACCCTCGAACTCCCAAGACCAGAGTTCTTGGTCATATGCTTGCCTGGAAGGTCTTTGATTTCTGACAGCCTGAGGCAAGAAGGAAATCTCAGCCTAAACCAAAATGTCTGGGTCATCTTTGTTCTCTGCCTCTCTCTGCCATCTCAAGATTCCCAGAGGATAAATGGCTATCCTTGTTAAAGTTAGGACCATCCTGACACTTTCCTTAATGTCCTCCACATCCATTCCTCATGCCATAGTTATAGAGCAGTCTGCACTCCTCAGCAGCCAGCCAGCATGAGAATGGAAAACAGCCCTGTTCTGTTGTACCCCCCCCACCCCCTCTGTGGTCTCAACATCTTTGTCTTGTCTCTTTCTCCCTGTAGCTGTCAGATGCCCTGAAACGCCTCAAGGATGGTGGTCTGTCTGCAGGCTGTGGCTCTGGCTCCTCCTCTGTCACGCCCAATAGTGGTGGGACACCCTTCTCCCAGGACACTGCTTATTCCAGCTGCCGTCTGGACACACCCAACTCCTATGGACAGGGCACCCCACTCACGCCACGCCTCGGCACCCCCTTCTCGCAGGACTCTAGCTACTCCAGCCGCCAGCCCACACCCTCCTACCTCTTCAGCCAGGACCCCACAGCAACTTTCAAGACCCGACGGCATGAAAGCAAGTTCACAGATGCCTACAACCGTCGCCATGAACATCATTATGTCCACAATTCTCCGGCAGTCACTGCAGTGGCTGGGGCCACGGCTGCCTTCCGGGGCTCCACGGACCTCCCCTTTGGGGCAGTCAGCAGCAGTGGGGGTAGCAGTGGCCCTCCCTTCAAGGCCCAACCACAGGATCCGGCCACGTTTGCCCACACTCCACCACCTGTGCAAGCTACCCCCACTCCTGGGTTCAAGTCGGCTTTCTCTCCATATCAGACCCCAGCGCCCCCCTTTGCCCTGCCTCCCGAGGAGCCCACTGCCACAGCCACCTTTGGGACCCGTGACAGTGGGGAGTTCCGGAGGGCACCTGCACCCCCACCCCTGCCGCCTACTGAGCCTCTGGCCAAGGAGAAGCCAGGCACACCACCTGGCCCACCACCCCCTGACACCAACAGCATGGAGCTGGGTGGCCGGCCAACCTTTGGCTGGAGTCCTGAACCCTGTGACAGCCCAGGCACACCCACACTGGAGTCGTCACCTGCAGGGCCAGAGAAGCCCCATGACAGCCTGGACTCTCGCATTGAGATGCTGCTGAAGGAGCAGCGCACCAAGCTGCCCTTCCTGCGAGAGCAGGACTCGGACACTGAGCTGCAGATGGAGGGCAGCCCCATCTCCTCCTCTTCCTCCCAGCTTTCCCCACTGGCCCCCTTTGGCACCAACTCCCAGCTGGGTTTCAGAGGCCCCTCACCCCCGTCCTCCCGCCACTCCAGCACTGGCCTGGAGGACATCAGCCCTACACCACTGCCTGACTCCGATGAGGATGATGAGCTTGACCTGGGCCTCGGGCCTCGGCCTCCACCTGAGCCAGGCCCTCCGGACCCTACTGGTTTTCTGGGCCAGACAGCTGAAGTGGCCTTGGACCTAGCCGGAGACAGGACCCCAATCTCAGAGAAGATGGATGAGGTACCACCATTTCTGCCCATCTGTCTGGGACTGGTTTTGTCTGTCTTGTGTCCCTCTCTTTCTTTCTCCCTAGAAACATTTGAAATAACTAGCTAAGATACAGAAGCAACAGGGCTTAGGGAAGCCAATATAACAGATTGTACTTAGAGAATAAAAAGAGAATGCAAAAAGTACCAGGGGCTGTGATTGAGCAGCTGCTTTGACTCTGAGCTCCCTAGCAGCCATGGAGAGGAGAAAAATATGGCCTGGTTTTGGTGCTCTCATTGTTAGGAAAGGAGAGTCAAGATTTTTAAAGTCTTGGGGATAAATTCTGGCTTGAGCTTTTTTTGATAGGAGTTTGCTGAGACCCCAGAGAGTATGGGCTGTGATGGTGGTTCTAAGCCCTCTTCTCTGTTGGGTGACTTGGGAATGAACAGGGCTGGTCCTGATGCTCAGGCAGTTGGGCTGGAGTACTGGGCTGGACAAGGCCAGGTGGGAGCTAGAGCCTGGTGCCCTCTGAAGAGATGGGAAATTGGGGCAGGTGAGGAGGGCATTGAAATTTCCCTTATCTGGCTGGTTCCAGGGTGAAGGACATAAAGCCTAGCTGGGGTCAAAGAGAAGGCACTGACACATAGCCAGAAGCTGGCAAAGTTGACCATCCCCTACCCTCTCCTCACTTTATTGGGGTCTCATTGCCCAAATCTGCAGCCTCAAGAAGTCCCACCCAACAGTTAGGGTGTGGGTGCCAAGTGCCGGGTTCCTTCTGGAGGAGGTTAGGACATTTTCATTGGCTGTTCTCTACCCCCTTCCTGGTCCAGGTTCCTGCCTTGACCCTCCTGGAGGCCTCCTTAAAGCCCATGGGCCTGGCGGGCATGAGCATTCCAGGGACTTAGACAGAGCTCTGTGCCCCTGTGGGTGGTGTCCCCTCCCTCCTGAGTTCTTTGATTAGGCCGGTTTGCTGCCTGAGGGAGGAACAGAAAGGAACTTGGCCTGGCTTGGAGGGGGCCGCAGGTGGCTGGGGCTCCAGGGGCCTCCAGGCAATTCTAGGGAAGTGGTTTCTGGCCTCAAGGGGTCCAGGCAGGGGGAGTTGACAGGTGTAGGGGGGCGGGGTGTGTTACCAGCCCTGCCACTCTCCCTCCATCCCTCTGTCTGGTCTGCCTGGGTTTGGAGGGTGTGTTCCCTGGTCACCAGCTGGTCCATGGATGAATAGCTGGAGGCCATGGGCTCCCCCACAGTGGCACGAAAGGGGAGACTGAGGCCCTGAGAGCTAGAGTTGGGATAGCCTAGGGAGCCTTGGAATATTGATGGCTCTCGGGCGCCACCTGCTGGCATCCTGGAGAGCAGCACGTGGGCTCTTCAAGGTGTGCTGTATCCTAAGCTGAAGTTGAGGTGGGGGAGCTACACAGCCGGTCACGGGTCGGGGTAGAGGGTGAAGATTCCCTTCTTTACAAAAGCTGGCGGTTAAAAAGCTCTAGGCTTTGAGACTTGAGTCCCACTTCTGTCACTCATATGACCTTGGGGAAGGCACTTTCCCTTTCTCAGTCTCTATTTCGCCATCTGCCGAATGTGCGGTGAGAGCACCTGCCTCACACAGCCTCAGCTTAAGTGAGACGATCCTCCGGAAGCTCCGGACACAGCCGGCAGTCCCGATCGCTCAGAGCTCAGCACATTCCTGCTGCTCTGCACCCGGGCTGGGCGGGGGCGGGGCGTCGAGGCTGGAACGGGGTCTGGCCGCCCTGTGATTGGCTGGCGGCCGGCGCTTGGGTTAACCCTCTATGCTCCGTTGTCTTACTCAGTGGCTGCCCTGTTCAATGGCTCTGTCCTGGATGGATCTCCTAGGGAGTTTTTTCTGAGTGTCTGCCAGATTCTCCTTGTGCCTCCCTCGTGTGTATGGGGACCCTGAGAGGGAGAGCATGTGTGTGTAGAAGTTCCAGTAAAATCTAGAACTTGTCTGCTGTTCCATCTTCCCTCTCCACCCCAATTTCCCTTGGAGGCTTCCCTCACGGGTAGGTCTGCCCTCTGACCTTGCAAGCTGCACAGACCCCACCCGCTAAGCCTTCAAGCACAGTCTCTGTCTCTTGCAACTTACATAAGCTGTATTTCGTCCTCAGAACGTTCATCCAGGGCAAAGCCTGAGCCACCTTCTGTCTTGTCCTGACACAAAAGCCAGGGGTGATCCATTCCTCCTTGCCTTCCAGTTCTACCTCCACCCCTAGGAGTCCAGTTCCAGGGGTGTACATACAACTCTTCAAAGCCCCATCCCAAGGGGAATGGCCTGTTCCTTTAGAGGGTATCCTGAGTCCTCTCTTGTTTACCCCAGACCACACCCCTAGATTCCAGTAATAACCCCTCCCCAGGCCCAGGTGCCAGCCCTCTTTCTGATTGGCTGTGCCACCAGGATAGTGGCAGAGGTTCTCTTGAATGTGTCTTCTCACCTGTCAAAAGGTTTCGTGTTTATGCAGATAAGAAATGAGACAGCATGTGTCTGTGGCACTTAGCCCCAGACTGGCCCACACCAAGCATGTGGTCACAAGACAAGGTGGAGAGAATAATGAAGGAAAAAGAAAAAAACACACTTCCTATTTATGAGCCCTGAGTGCTGCTAAAGCTCCCCACCCCTGCTCCAATATCACCTCTACCAGAGTCAGGATAGCAGGCTGACTGAGAACACAGGTGGGGGAGCCACTTACTGGTTTAAATCTGGCTCCATCTCTTACTGGTTTTGTGGCCTTGGACAATTGTTTAAGCTATCTGTGTCCTGATTTTCTCATCAGTAAAAATGGAGATAATTATAGGGGCACTCTGAGGATTAACTGAGCTAATAGATGTAGAGTGTCTAGAAAGGCGCCAGCACAGAGGAAGCATCATAGAAGTGTTAACTGCATTATTTTCTCCAAATACAAATCGAAACAAAACCTTCTTCTGTTGGTGTTCCCTGTCCTCTTCCTTACCTTTTTTTCGTCTGGGATGTGCTGTATATTTCCCACCTTTATTCTGATTATGCTTTGCACCCTCCTACTAATTCAGCTCCACAGGCATAAGATTTTTGTCTATCTTTTTTACCTCACCTTTGTCTCCCCACCTAGAACAGTACCTCTGGTCTCCCAGGCTCACCTGACTTCTCTCTCTCCACTATCTTTCTAGGGCCATCAGTCCTCGGGTGAGGACATGGAGATCTCCGACGATGAGATGCCCTCAGCCCCCATCACCAGCGCTGACTGCCCCAAGCCCATGGTGGTGACCCCAGGCGCGGCAGCTGTGGCAGCCCCTTCTGTGCTGGCCCCAACCCTGCCGCTGCCCCCACCACCTGGCTTCCCACCACTACCCCCACCCCCACCCCCACCCCCACCACAGCCTGGCTTCCCCATGCCCCCACCGCTGCCCCCACCACCACCCCCACCACCTCCAGCCCACCCCTCTGTGACAGTGCCCCCACCACCCCTGCCGGGACCACCAGGTGTCCCACCCCCACCCATCCTGCCACCATTACCTCCCTTCCCGCCAGGGCTATTTCCCGTGATGCAGGTAGACATGAGCCATGTGCTGGGTGGCCAGTGGGGCAGCATGCCCATGTCCTTCCAGATGCAAACGCAGATGCTGAGCCGTCTGATGACAGGCCAGGGCGCTTGCCCTTACCCACCCTTCATGGCTGCTGCTGCTGCTGCTGCCTCAGCAGGGCTTCAGTTTGTTAACCTGCCACCCTACCGGGGTCCCTTTTCCCTGAATAATAGTGGTCCAGGCCGCGGGCAGCACTGGCCACCCCTGCCCAAGTTTGACCCATCAGTACCACCACCGGGATATATGCCCCGTCAGGAGGACCCACACAAGGCCACAGTGGATGGTGTCCTGCTGGTGGTACTCAAAGAGCTCAAGGCCATCATGAAACGTGACCTGAACCGCAAGATGGTAGAAGTGGTGGCCTTCCGGGCCTTTGACGAGTGGTGGGACAAGAAGGAGCGGATGGCCAAGGTGGGTGGGTGGGTGCAGGCCACTCCAGGATGGCCGGTGGGGTTGGGGCGGGGCCCCAGCCAGACCCCTCCTCTCTTCCCAGGACATGTCATTGGAAGACCCCTCCACGTAGGAGCTGTAGTGCCTGTGGCCACTTTTAAGGTTCTGCCAACTGTGTTCTCTGATCAGCAGCCACTAGCTGCGTGTGGCTCTTTAAAATTTAAAATTTAAAATGGAAGAAATCACAAATTTAGTTCCTCATTGGCATGTGCCACGGTCAAAGTGCTGGTGGTGACCATACAGAATAACACAGCTGCAGAAAGTGCCTGCCATGGCAAGTAGTGCCACACCAAGGGGCTCTTCAAAGTTGGCCTACCTCACTTTCCCTTGTACCTCCTTTAACAGAGTCCTGTCTTGACCACTTTTTTGCTTTTTGATATATTATGGTCTATTTATAACTTACAAATAGTCTGTGAGGTTATAGATGCCTTTTCTTTACAGATGAGAGAAATTTGTCTTGACTATTTTAAACTCCCTCAGTCACTATCCTCTATCCCAGCCCTCTGTGTTCCCCCTCCCCCGGAGGTGACTGTGGTTATCAGTTTTGCTATCCCCTCCCCCGTCAAAGCATGCTTTGGGAAATGATGCCAAGACTTAAGAGCTTGCTCTCTGCAGCACAGGTAAGCAACACCTGTCAGAGCCTATTTCTCCCCTGTACAAGAGGGCAGTAAAACCAAAATGAACCCAAATCAGTGATGCACAGCTCTTGTGGCTCAGCCTAATCTCATTGACCATACCAGATTAGTAATGGTAGTAGCTGACTGCTATTCCATTAATAATGCTAATAAAAAGAGCCACTAGGCCTCAAGTGTTGTGTTGTTAATGGAGCTATTTTTGGTCAATTTTCACAGTGTCCCTTTGAAGGCACAGCATTTCAGAACTGTAAGGTCTGAAGCCTACTAGGTAACAGCATAGCATGGATAGGAATGCAGACAGTGAACGCATAGTTACCTTAGCAGCTGCTATCACTGAGAGGAAGACAGGTTGCTCAGGGGCAGCTTCCTGGAGGGTTAGTGGCAGTGCTGTAACTGTGGTCACTGTCCCCCCCTCTCTCCATCCAGGCTTCGCTGACCCCTGTGAAGTCAGGCGAGCACAAGGATGAGGACAGGCCAAAGCCCAAGGACCGAATTGCCTCGTGCCTTTTGGAATCATGGGGCAAAGGTGAGGGCCTGGGCTATGAGGGCCTAGGTCTGGGCATTGGGCTGCGTGGGGCCATTCGCCTGCCCTCCTTCAAGGTCAAGAGGAAAGAGCCACCTGACACAGCCTCGTCTGGTGACCAGAAGCGGCTGAGGCCTTCAACCTCCGTGGATGAGGAAGATGAAGGTCTGTCTATGCCCTTCCCCCCCACCTCCGTCTACTCACTGGGTGCTGGGGTCTCCTTCTGCCCCATCTCCCCAGCCCAGCTGTAGCATGCCCCCTTCCTTCACAGAGTCAGAGCGGGAGCGGGACCGTGATGTGGCAGATGCCCCCTGCGAGCTGGCCAAACGGGACCCCAAAGGTGTGGGAGTGCGGCGACGACCAGCACGGCCCCTGGAGCTGGACAGTGGTGGGGAGGAGGACGAAAAAGAATCCTTGTCAGTATCCTCGTCCTCATCAGCGTCTTCCTCATCGGAGTCCTCCACCACGTCACCCTCATCCTCGGCTTCTGACAAGGAGGAGGAGCGGGAAAGCACGGAGGAGGAAGAGGAGGAGGAAGCTGAAGAAGAGGAAGAGGAGGAAGACGGCCCCAGGAGCCAAGTCTCCTCCTCCTCAACCTCATCCACATCAGATAAGGTATCCAAAGTGCTAGGGAGGTCTCAGGGTCTGGGTTTGGGTGAGAGGACCACGTTGTTAGGCTCACTGTCCTCTCATCACTGTCACCAGGATGAAGATGATGAGGACAGTGATAACCAGGATGAGTCTGAGAATGATGATGAAGACACAGCCCTGTCAGAGGAGAGTGAAAAGGAAGATGGGGACTCAGATGGAGGTGAGTGGGAGGCTGTGGCAGCCAGACCTGCCTAGGGCTCCATGTTTACAATAGGGCAAAGCCTGAGCAATTGTGAGAAATACTTTTCAGGATAGCCGGGTGCAGTAGCTTGCATCTGTAATCCTAGCCCTCTGGGAGGCGGAGGTGGGAGAAAGAGTGAGACCCCATCTCTACTGAAAATAGAAGAACTACTCAGGTGTGGTGGTAGCCACCTGTAGTCTCAGTTACTTAGGAGCCTGAGGCAGGAGGATCGCTCAAGCCTAGGAGTGCAGTTTGAGGTTGCTGTGAGCTGTGATGTCATAGCACTCTAGCCCAGGCAATAGAGAGACTCTGTCTCAAAAAAAAAAAAAAAAAAAAGGAAGGAAGAAATACTTTTAGGGCAAAATTTTGTGCTTTTTAAGATTTTTTTGTTTTCTTTACTCACTACTATATTAACAAGGATGCTTTCGAGATGTTAACTTGTTAAAACACACACACGAAATATTATATAATTTCATTTCTGTGAACTGTCTAGAAGGGATGCATCCAGAGAAAAAAGAGCCGTAACCCAGGCTAGAGGGCAATGGTCTAGTGATAGCCTACTGCAGCCTTGAACTTCTGGCCTCAGCCCCCCAAGTAGCTCAATTACTAGCATGTCACCATGCCCAGCTAATTTTTTCATTTTTTGTAGAAACAAGTGTCTCTGAGTTGCTCAGGCTAGTGTCAAACTCCTGGCCTTAAGTGATCTTCACACTCTGGCCTCCCAAAGTGCTGGGATTAGAGGCATGAGCCACTGTGCCTGGCCAAGACAGAATGTAGATCAGTGGTTCCTCAGGGCTGAGGGGAGGGTAGGTTAAAAAGGGTTCAATAAAGGACATGTGGTTTCTTTTTGAGCTGTTGAAAATATTTTGGAACTAAGTAAAGGTAGTAGTTGTATAACATGATAGATGTTACTAAATGCCACTGGAATTATTTACTTCAAAATGAACAATTAGTTTTATGTTATGTGAATTTTACCTCTTCTAAAAAAACAAGGATGACTAGTTAGCATGCCTCCCCTCCCCCCATACACACATCTGAAGGCTGTGTTCAGCTGAGGTGCTGCCAGTTCTGGGCCTCTAGTGAGGCTCCTGTAATAATACGGTGCTTCCTCATGTGTCTTGCCACCCAGAGACTGTGAGCACTGCAACCTGCAAGGCTGAAGCTGCATCCTCTAGTGAGAGTTCTGAGTCTTCCGAGTTTGAGTCAAGCTCTGAGTCCTCCTCTGAGTCCTCAGAGGATGAAGAGGAGGTGGTGGCAAGGGAGGAAGAGGAGGAAGAGGAGGAAGAGGAGGAGGCTATGGTGATGGCTAATGAGAGTGCAGCTCCTGCAGCCCCTGAGGACTTTGAGGAGGATGGGGAGGAAAGATCTCTGGCCCCAGTGATACCTCCCAGGACGGACTCGCTGGGCATGGAACAGGAGGTGGACATTGAGGCTGAGGCCCCCAAGGAGCTGACCCCCACACTGGAGGAGCACCCCTTGCCTGTGGATGTTGAAGAGCCTGCAGGCTGCAAGGAGCCCCCTGAGGAGCCAGGCCTGAACCAGGAAGGGGCTGTGATGTTGTCCCCAGAGCCCCCTGCCAGGGAGGTGGAGGCCCGGCCCCCATCACCCTCTGAGCAAGCTCCAGGTAACACTTGCAGCCCCCTGGGAGGGTGAGGGGAAGGAGGCAGGATGTCCTCACCTTCTGAATCAGCCTGACTCCCTGGGGTTAATTTCCTGAGCTCAGTTTTTTCTGTAAAACCGATCAACGAGAGTACCTCCCTCTTGGGGTCATTTGGGGGGATAGAGTGATGTGATGTATAGTGTGTTGGCCTTGAGCCTAGCACGTGGTAGGCAAACCCAAAAGGGAACTGTTGCTTTTGTCATTCATCGGTACCAATATTTCCCCCCCATGGTTTGGTCGTTAGACCGGTCAGTCCTATGAGATGCTTCCACAAAGGGGGCTTAGTATCCAAGGTAACTTTAGTGATGGGTGTGTGGGGGAGATCTTGGGGCACTGAGCCAGGTGTGAGAGTATGGGCATTACACACACCTATGATGATGGAGCTTCACAGGGCATAGAAAGGCTCCAACAGGCTTAGTGCCTATAGCTTAGCAATTAGGGCACCAGCCATATACATTGAGGCAGGCAGGTTCGAACCCAGCCTGGGCCAGTTAAGCAACAATGACAACTGCAACAACACCAAAAATTGCCAGGCATCTGCAGTCCCAGCTACTTGGGAGGCTGATGCAAGGAAATCGCTTAAGCCCAAGAGTTTGAGGTTGCTGTGAACTGTGACACGACGGCACTCTACCCAGGGCAACATAGTAAGACTCTGTATCAAAAAAAGAAAGAAAGAAAGAAAGAAAGAAAGACTCCAACAATACCATCCAGTAGAACTTTGTGGCATGATGAAAGTGTCTCCTGGCTGTGTTCTGCACGTGACTAAGCTCTTGTAGTGTGTGGCCAGTGGCACTGCAGAACCAAATTTGTAATGCTTTTTAATTAGTTATAACTTAAAAAGTCACATGTGATTAGCACCTACCTTGAATAAGCCCTTCAGAAAAAACAAAACCTTCAGGTCGACCCTTGACCACCACTAGTTTTAACTGCAAGAGTCCACTTACATGTGGATTTTTTTCCAACCAAACATAGATAAAAAATATTCATGAGATGTGAAACCCATATAGAGGGCAGCCGCATATATGTGGGTTCTGTAGGGCCAACTAAAGGACTTGAGTGTGTGCAGATTTTCATATCAGCTTTTGAGTATTGACTTAGTATTAGGCCTCTTTTGTGTACTCAGTATTATTTTAGGCACTAACAATAGAGCAATGGACCAAACGGACAAAATTACCTGCCCTTACAGACTTTATAGTTGAGTCACCCTGTCCTCAGCTATAAAGACAGATGACAACAGACAAATTAGAAACTGCATTCTGTAACAACAAAGGTAAATTCTAGGAGAACAACCTTAAAGCTCTGACAATTCCTGCAGAAAAGAGACTGGTTGAATTTTATTTCTTTACAGACCAAATTTTCTTGAGACATGGGAACTTTGTTCTGAACACAGTGTGAAAGGCTAGCAACCATATCTCTTGCTTTAGTCCAGCATCACTTATGAAGCACCTACTGTAGGCCTGACACTGGGTAGGCTGCTGAGCAGTCCTCGAGTGGTTTAGCTGGAGATGGACAGTCCTGTTGGAGACCCAGAGAGTTGTGAGCTAGTCAGGTATCAGAGCATATAAAAGGCACCTAGAGATGTTTAAATCAAATAGTAATGGTCTTGTTCTTGCCATTCTTTCTATAGAGGATGACCTGGAACCAGAGCCTGAGCCTCCTACAATGCTCCCATTGCCACCACAGCCACCATTGCCACCCCCCCGGCCTCCCCGGCCACCTAGCCCACCGCCAGAGCCTGAGATCGTAGAGCCCCCTCACACATCCGTCCCTCTGGAACCTCCTGCTGAGGACCAGCCCCCACGTACTCCAGGCCTCTGTGGCAGCTTGGCCAAGTCACAGAGCACAGAGACCGTGCCAGCCACACCAGGTGGGGAGCCCCCACTATCGGGGGGCAGCAGTGGCCTGTCACTGAGCTCCCCACAGGTGCCTGGTAGCCCCTTCTCCTACCCTGCCCAGTCCCCTGGCTTTAGTAGCGGGGGCCTCCCACGGACACCTGGCCGGGACTTCAGCTTCACACCCACCTTCCCTGAGTCCGGTGGGCCCCTGCTGCTGCCTGTCTGCCCTCTCCCCGCTGGCCGGCGTGATGAGCGCGCGGGGCCCCTGGCCTCCCCGGTGCTCCTGGAAACGGGCCTGCCTCTCCCTCTCCCTCTCCCTCTGCCTCTGCCCCTGGCATTACCAGTGCCCGTCCTTCGGGCTCAGACTCGGGCCCCTACCCAGCTGCCACCCCTGCTGCCTGCCACCCTGGCCCCTTGCCCGCCCACCATGAAGAGGAAGCCGGGCCGGCCCCGGCGCTCCCCGCCCTCTGTGCTCTCCTTGGACGGGCCCTTGGTCCGGCCACCAGCAGGAGCTGCCCTTGGAAGGGACCTCCTGCTCCTGCCAGGCCAGCCACAGGCCCCCGTCTTCCCCAGTACCCATGATCCACGGACAGTGACCCTGGACTTTCGGAACGCAGGAATTCCAGCACCCCCACCACCCCTTCCTCCCCAGCCACCCCCACCCCCACCTCCACCGCCTGTGGAGCCCGCCAAACTGCCCTTCAAGGAGCTAGACAACCAGTGGCCCTCTGAGGCCATCCCACCAGGCCCCCGTGGGCGTGAGGAGATCACGGAGGAATACATGGAGCTGACCAAGGTGCGAGGGCCCTGGCGCCGGCCACCTAAAAAGCGCCACGAGGACTTGGTAGCAGCTTCAGCCTCCCCAGAGCTCTCACCCCCCCAGCCCTTCTTCCGACCCCGCTCAGAGTTTGAGGAGATGACCATCCTGTATGACATCTGGAATGGTGGCATTGATGAGGAGGATATTCGCTTTCTGTGTGTCACCTATGAGCGGCTCCTGCAGCAGGACAATGGCATGGACTGGCTCAATGACACACTCTGGGTCTATCATCCTTATATCCTGCTAGACATGGGGGGGGGTCACATCTCTCTGGGCCCCATCTTTTCTGTGTGTAGAGGTCCACAGTATTTCAGAAGGTGAAAGCACATGTCACTGTCACCTAGTACTTTTTGTGTGCCAGTACCATGCTAGGCTCTGTAATGAGTCATCTCTGGCACTTTTTAATACTTCTATGTGCCAGGCCCATCTCACCCCCCAGAGTTAGCAGGTCTTGGCCAAACATAACAGCAGGATTGTATGACTTAACAGTAACAGAGACTGGCTGAGGATTCAGTTATCCTGAAGTCTTCATCACTTAGTTTAATTCTTCCAACAGACTAGTTAGGGTGAGGTTACAATAATTCTTGTTTTATATATGAAGACATTGAGGTTCTGAGAGGGTAAATGACCTGCCCAAAGCCAAATGGCTACAAAGTAACGGAGCTAAGATTCAAATCCAGGCAAATCTGGCTCTAGAATCTGGACCCTTGACCATGCTGTCCTGATGATTGGTTACCATAACCCTATGAGGTTGAAGCTGTCATCATCCCTCAGGTATCAGAGTAATTTACTGAGCCCTCTTCTGTCAGCAACTCTGCTAAGGACCCTAAGTATATTTAATCAATCATAGAGGCATCATTGTTGACCCAATTTACAGATGGGAAACTGAGGCAGGAAGTGATTGAGAAACAAGGCCAGGCAGCTGGGTACTAACCATTTTGGGCTATGTGGAGGTTTGACAGGGATGAACTGAGAATGGGGAGGCTAGGCCTAGCAGGACAGGACTCCTGAGAGACCAGGAGGGGCTCTGAGAGAACATCTGTGTGGCCCTTAACTCACACCCACCTACCAGCCTCTCTTCAGCTAAGAAAAAGAAGCGGGATGATGGCATCCGTGAGCATGTGACGGGTTGTGCGCGCAGCGAGGGCTTCTACACCATTGACAAGAAGGACAAGCTTAGATACCTCAACAGCAGCCGCGCCAGCACTGATGAGCCTCCTGCAGACACCCAGGTACTGCCATTGGAGGCCCAGACCCACCAGAGCCTCTGGGCTGGGTAGCAGGAGAGGATTACTCCTGGAGGCTAGGACACCCAACAGTATGAGGGGCTGTGGAACTCGAGGGGGTGACAGAAGGTTACCCACCTGGATTTCCAGATTTGGGGGGTTAGTTGAGAGGTGGGCAGGGCCTTGGGGCCAAGAAAGAACTGGTCTTTGTCCTGTTGGCACCAGAGCACCTCCAAGGGGTTTTAATCAAGGATTAATAGTACGTGGTATATAGCAGGTACTATATTTCCAGAAGATTTGGGGAATATTTTTTGAGTACCTGCTATATACCACGTACTACTGTGGGCTACAGCAGTGAATAAAGCAGAATCCTTTTCCCCATAGGATTTCTATTTTAGTGGAGGTAGGAAAGAGTGAAGAGAACTGTAGGCATGTGATTCCAGGCTGAGAAAGCAGAAGAGGAGGTTAGGTGTCGGCAAGTTGAGGTCAGAGGTGGTCATGTTTGAGCTAGACCTGAATAAAGCAAGGGAATGAGCTGCGTGGATAGCAGGAGAAACCATAGAAAAGTAGAAAAGGACTTCACTTAAAAGTTAAAACAGGAGAAGGATTGATCAAATCCAATAGGTCACACACACACAGAGAATGGCATGTGCAAAGTCCCTGAGGCACAGAGGACCTCAGCAGTGTGAAAGGAAAGGAAAAGGCCAATTGTGGCCAGAGAGACAGAGGACAGTTCATCGGGATCCTAAGGGCTGTGGTGATGAGGTTAGACCTGTGTTCTGTGCATGGTGGCAAGCTGAGGCAGGGTTTTATGACAAAGTGACAAGAGTGACATGGATTAGTCTGTGGATTTTTAAAGCTCATACCAGCTGCTATGTAGAGCTGACTTTAGTGTCCAGGTCAGACATGAGGGTAGTTGGACTTGGGTGGGCTGTGAAGGTACATTCAAAAGAATATTAGGAAGTTGAATGGAAGGACTGGGGCCAGATTGGATACAGGAGACAAGGGAATTAGCAGGACAGCCCAGACACAGATCTGGATTGTGGGATTGGGTATCTGGATGTCAAGCCCTGAGATGGGAATGCAGATGGTGCCTTCACTGTGGAACAGCTCAAGTTAGGGGGTTTCTGGAACATCCAGGTAGAGAAAGTCTGGCAGGCTAGACAAATGGGTACAGTAGATCTTGGGAGGGGGATTTCTAATCCAGGGACCTGAATTTTGGCATCATCACAATGGTGATGAAGGCCCTGGTGGGACAAGCTGCCCACAAGGGAGCTCATGGTGGACAGAGGCCTGGGAAGCTCCAGGGGTTAATGGGTGGTGCTGAGGGTGTTAAGTGAGGGTGTAGGAAGGATATGTTCTTTCAGATGCTTCGGGGATATCCAGAGGGGCCTTGGTGAGAACCATGAGGTGGGCAGTCAGAACAGACACCTGCCATCCTTTAAAACGTTCAGCCAATATAAAGAAAAGATAGGAAAGGTCAGGGAAGCTAGTGTCATAGTCCCTTTTAAGATGGGAAGAACTTGAGCGTGTTTAGCTATAGATGGGAAAGAGAAAACAGGGGAGCAGTGTCAATTAGGGACAGGTAGTTACAGAGAAGCCCATAGTGAAGAACCTAGGATGTTGGGGATAACTGAGACCCAGAGCATAGGGTGGAGTTGCCAAGGGTGATGGGGCCCCAGGCCCTACTGAACCATGCACCCGATCCTTGGCTGTCCTTGCAGGGCATGAGCATCCCGGCCCAGCCCCATGCCTCCACTCGGGCTGGCTCAGAGCGGCGTTCAGAGCAGCGCCGCTTGCTGTCCTCCTTCACTGGCAGCTGTGACAGTGACCTGCTCAAGTTCAACCAGCTCAAGGTGAGGCCAGTCCCCACCCCAGGGCAGTGGGGGTGGCATTGGGACCTGAGACTAGGACTCACCCCTCCTTTCCCTCCTACCTCTAGTTCCGGAAGAAAAAGCTCAAATTCTGCAAGAGCCACATTCACGACTGGGGCCTGTTTGCCATGGAGCCCATTGCAGCCGATGAGATGGTCATCGAATACGTGGGCCAGAATATCCGCCAGGTAGAGGCTGTCTAGTGGGATAGGCCCTGTGGTTGGGCCCCGGGCAGGCCAGCCCCAGACTGATACCCTTTTGTGGCCAGGTGATTGCGGACATGAGGGAGAAACGTTATGAGGATGAGGGCATCGGTAGCAGCTACATGTTCCGAGTGGACCATGACACCATCATTGATGCCACCAAGTGCGGCAACTTCGCTCGCTTCATTAACCACAGCTGCAATGTGAGTGCCCAGTAAGGGCTGTCTCTGCCCTACCTCTGTGCCAGGACTTAAACACCCCTGGTATGGGAATCAGCTCGGGTCAGCCAATGGTTACAGGGAGTGAGGGTAGGGGACATGGTGCCTCATCTGAGGAACCCTTTTTGGGGGCCAGGGACAGTGGCTCATGCCTGTAATCCTAGCACTCTGGGAAGCCAGGGCCTGTGGATTGCCTGAGCTCAGGAGTTCAATGAGACCAGCCTAAGCAAGAGCAAGACCATTTCTAAAAATAGCCTCATGTTGTGGTGGGTACCTGTAGTCCCAGCTACTTGGGAGGCTGAGGCAGGAAGATTGCTTAAGCCCAAGAGTTTGAGGTTGCTGTGAACTATGACACCAATGCACTCTGTTGAGGGCAACAAAGTGAGACACTTGTCTCAGAAAAAAAAAAAAAAGGCTCAGCACCCTTAGCTCACTGGTTAGGGTGCAGGCCACATACACTGAAGGAGGTGGGTTCAAACCCAGGGCTGCTAAACCACGACAACTGCAACAAAAAATAGCTGGGCATTGTGGTGGGCATCCGTAGTCCCAGCTACGTGGAAGGCTGAGGCAAGGGAATCTCTAAAGCCCAAGAGTTTAAGGTTATTTTGAGCTGTGATACCATGGTACTTGACTGATGGCAACGTAATGAGACTCTATCTCACAAAAAAAAGAAAAAAAAAAGAAAGAAACCTTTCTCCTCTCAGCCTCAGTTTTTTCATTTATAAAATGGACACTAGGAGGCTTTCTCTTTTTTTCTTTTTTTGAGATAGAGTTTCACTCGGTCACCCTAAGTAGAGTGCTCTGGTGTCATCATAGCTCACAGCAAACTCAAACTCTTGGGCTCAGGTGAACCTCTTGTCTCAGCCTCCCAAGTAGCTGAGACTACAGGCATGTGCCAGGACACCTGGCTACTTTTTCTATTTTTAGTAGAGACGGGGTCTCACTCTTGATAAGGCTGATCTTGAACTCCTAAGATCAAGTGATCCACCTGCCTTGGCCTCCAGAAAGGCATTATGAGGCTTTTGTTACCATGTAAAGGACTAATGGTACTCAGGAAGTGGTTGGTTTAATTAATTGATAATTATGAAGTTCTTCTCTGTGCTGGGCATTTTTGTATGCTTCCATTGGTCAGGCTCAGCCCTCCTAGGGCAAAGCTGTCCTGCAGAACCTTTTGTAGCGGGGGAAGTGCTCTACATCTGTGCTACCCAGTGACATAGATTAGCCTTACATGGTACTGAGCACTTGAAATATGGCCACTGCAACTTAGGACCTGAGTTTTCATTTGTGTTTAGTTTTAATTAATTTAAACATAAATAGATGATTCTGCCTAGTGACAACTGAGTGCCAAACGGCAAGGGCAGGAAGCTTGAAGGAGTCAGGATGGTTCTGGGTGGATACCCCTAACTTTGGGTTCAAGTCTTGGCATCACTACTTAACATGTTACTATAGCCACCTCAGTTTGCTCATCTGTAAAACAGGGACAGTAACAGTCCTTCCATGTAGGTGATTGGGAGGACCAAACAGGTTATTACTCGTGGGCCCTCTGGTGTACTGACAAAGCAAGTCTTGGACATGTGCTAGCTGGCGTGATTGTGACTTGTCTGGCCTGAAGGGGCCTGGTTGAGACTTTTTGTGACTATCGTGTGATATCTGAGGGATAAGAGGGAATGACCCGGTGAAGTGAGCAGGGCAAGTACAAAGGGCATGTTAAAGGCAGTGGAGACTGGCTCAGCACCCCAGCTCAGTGATTAAGGGTGCTGGCCACATGCACCAGGGCTGGTGGATTTGAACCCGGCCCTGGCCTGCTAAGCAACAACAATAACAGAAAACAGCCAGGCATTGTGGCAGGCGTCTGTAGTCCCAGCTACTTGGGAGGCTGAGGCAAGAGAATCGTTTAATTCCAAGAGTTAGAGGTTGCTGTGAGCTATGACACTACAGCACTCTACCGAGGGTGACATCGTGTAAGACTCTGTCTCAAAAAAAAGGCAGTGGGGAGCTCACCTGGTTGAGAGACAGCAAGAGGGCATAGGTGAGAGTATAGGATAGGCAGGGTCAAGGGTGATCAAGTCACTCAGCCTTGTTAGTTGAGGAACCAAGTTTCTCTAAAAGTTGAGGCCAGGGCTCAGCGCCTGTGGCTCAAGCTGCTAAGGCACCAGCCACATACACCTGAGCTGGCGGGTTCAAATCCAGCCCGGGCCTGCCAAACAACAATGACAGCTACAACCAAAAAAAAAAAAAAAAAATAGCCGGGCATTGTGGCAGGCACCTGTAGTCTCAGCTACTTGGGAGGTGGAGGCAGGAGAATTGCTTGAGCCCAGGAATTGAAGGTTGCTGTAAAGCTGTGATGCCATAGTACTTTACCCAGGGCAACACTTGAGGCTCTGTCTCAAAAAAATAAAAAATAAAATAAAAACTAAAAGTTGAGGCAGGTTACTGGGAGGTGTGGAGCCATGGAGTGACCGGATCTGTTGTCCCTTTGGAAGGGTTTCCATGGCTGCAAGATCAGGGGTCAGCAATGATGGAGGGCTGAGCACGGCTGGTGGCAGCTGAGGAAGGTAGAGGACAGTGGGCAGAATCAAGAGGTCGTTAGGAGGTAGAGCCCTCCAGACATGGTGCACCAGATCAGGCACTGGTAAAGGCAATCACTGGGAGATGGGGTTGGGGACCTGGTGCACAGTGTGGCCACCGTCCAGAGCAAGAGATGTGAATTTAGGCTCAAAGATGTCTTCTGGAGCTGCCTCTGGCAGATAGCAGGTAAGACTTAGAGGTTTGGAGCAGGGGCCCGCAAAACTTTTCTGTAAAGGGCCAGATAGTAAATATTTTTGGCGTGGTGGCCCAGATGATCTCTGTAGCAACTCTGTAATGTAGCCACCACCACCACTGTAACAAAATCAGCCACAGATGATATGCAAATGCATGGGTGAGTGGGTGTGGCTGTGTGCCAATGAAACTATTTGCAAAAATAGGCAGCTGGGGGCCCACATTTGCTGATGCCTTGTCTAGAACTCAGAAGTGAGGCCTTGGCCAGGAATGTAAATTTGGGAGTCACTTGCACTATGAATGAAAATGGAAGCCCTGAAAAATGTTTATCATCATCATTATTTAGTATCAGAGGCAAGGGGTCCTTGTCACCCAGGTTGGGGGGGCCCAAGGCCTAGAGTAGTGACGAGTAGGCAGGAGTTACATGGTACTAAGTCAGGTCTGGAGGACAGGCATGGTTGGGTTTGAGGGGGCTGTAGTGGTGGGACCTAGGTGGGCCTGGGTGGGTCAGAGGCTCACCTTCTCCTTTTACTGCCTGCAGCCCAACTGCTATGCCAAGGTGATCACGGTGGAGTCACAGAAGAAGATTGTCATCTACTCGAAGCAGCACATCAATGTGAACGAGGAGATCACCTATGACTACAAGTTCCCCATTGAAGACGTCAAGATCCCCTGCCTCTGTGGCTCAGAGAACTGCCGGGGGACCCTCAACTAGGCCCCGATGCCAAAATCAGTGGACGTCAGCTGCCGCCCGGGGCCCGGCCCCACCTCCCACCCCCATTTCAGGTGCTGTCCTCTGCCCAGCGGCCATGTCAGGGCCTGGCGCCCCCCAACACTACCCCCAGGACCCCCGCGGCTCCAACTCCCAGCGGGAAAGGGCTTCTCTGTCATTCAGCTCATGTCTCTTTCATTTTTTAAAAAGTGCTCCTTTCAGGATTTTTGTTTAACGCCAACGTTAAACTTCTCTCTGCCTCTCTGGCTCTCTCCACCTCTCTCCATCTCTCTCTGCCTCTCTTCCTATCTCTTTTTTTCATCTTTCTCTTTCCTCAGCCTCTTCCCGTAAATGCTGCTACATTGTTTTGTCCTCTCTTTATTTTCTTCCTCATCATAAAAAGACATTTTAACTGTTGAAATGTGAAGGCAAAGTCAGAAAGGGGACCCCGCTGGGGGCTGCAGAGGCCTCGGTGTGACTGTTCATTTCGGCCCATGTTCTTGGAACCTGCCCAGCTCAGGCACTGGGCCAGGTGCTGCAGAGAGGAGTGGAGGTGCTGGGCCACTGGCCTTGACCTTGGAACACTACATACCTGAAGGCCCCCCTCTCTGTCCGTGGATGCAGTGAGGAGACCCTACACCTCCCCATACCTGCCTCACAGCCTGTCCCTTCCCCAGCAGCCTGGGGGCACCATTTATCTGGGCAGGTCCTGGTGGAGCCAATCTGGGCCCAAGCAGGAATTTCCAATCTGGGCCATCCCTGCCACCCCATACCCCTCCACCCCCCAAACCTTGGGTTCAATGTTTACTTTTTCATTCGGATGCCAGCAATGAGGGAGCCTCCCAGAGGCCCCAGTGTGGGAAGGGGATGCTGGGAAAGGTCACCCCTCTCTCTTCTGCCCTTGCCTTTACTGTGGGCACAAAGGAGGCTCCCAGGGCAGGCGGGTCCCCCAGTCCCACCATTACGGGTTGTCTGACCATGTGCATATGGCATTTGTTTGTTTATAAGCTTCACCTGCTCACCCGCAGCTCACAGCCCATCTCCTCCTGCCAGCAGCCCCTCACTGCAAGAAGACCAGAGCATATTTATTTTCAGAGTGAGCAGGATATTTCTCCCAGAGAAAGGAAAATCTTGGAAAAGATTTTAAAAATCAAATTGAAGTCTTGGACAGTTTTTTTTTTTTTCTTTTAACCCTTTTAGCAACTTCCCATTATCCTCTTCAGGGTTTATTTCCATGGATTTTTTTTTTCCTTGTGTGTGTGTAAAATCAAAGGGGGAAAACAGGTTTTTGAAGTTAAGAACCAACTTCTGTATATAGGCTGCCATAAAGGACTTTTTCTTGGGAACATTGTTTCTTGTAGAAACACGTGGGAAGACTTTTTTGCTCATTTCTTTGTACTTAAAAAAAAAAAAGACACAAAAGCACGTCCCCCTGTACCCTAGGAAGCAGAGCAGGCGTGTAAATAATTTCTGGAAAGTGACTGTTGTGACCAGGAGTCCTCACCAAGATGAGAGCGCTCCAGGCAGACGCAGGCGGCTGGAGCCTCTGGTATCTCAGCTTGTGTCAAGCTTGTTATCATGTAAATTCTGTACAAAGAATTGTTATTTTTCTCTTTTTTTGTCGTTGGTGGTTTTGTTGTGTTTTGTTTGTTTTCTTTTTTTAATTTCTTCACTCTAGGCCCTCTCTATTAAAGACTGTGCTCACTGATTTCAAGATTAAAGAAATCAGTGGCATTAAGACATAGAGTGGGTACCTGGGCACAGCAGCGACCTTCTCTTCTGTTTGCAGTTTTCTGCCTAATTGTGCAACTGAGGAAATATTTATTTTTCATATGAGGAAACATGTAGTTTGTAGGGATGGCTGATTTAAGTTACTTGTGCAGCCCCCAAGGGGCTGTCTTTATCTGATCCCTCATCCCCCCATAAAAGTGGGGGGATGTGAGGAAAGCAGGGGAGCGGCCCAGGCTTATATCTCCCCTGGCCTCACCTCGCCCACCCCCAGTGCCCAGTTTTGACCTTGGCCAGCCTTTACCAAGGGTGAAGGACTGGACCTGCCCATTCCCTGGGACCCTCCCACCCTACCCCCAAATGGTTTGCATTAATCCAGAAATGTGTTGGCTCATTTTTCTTTCACCTCCTTCATTTTCATTGAACAGATCTCTGCTTTTGAAGAGTCTGGGATCTCTGCTACTTTTTTTTTTCCTTTTCTTTCCCACCCCCCCACCCAAGAAGAAAACCAATAAATTTTAGGGATGTTTGTGCATATAGACTCTGTCATCTGTATGTAACTTGTTTTGAAGAGAAGTGTTTCTGTTGCGAGTGTGTCTTGCTGTAAATATTTGTTCATATTTTTGTGAATTCAATACTATGTACCATTGTATTATAGTAACTTTTATAAAGCAAACCATAAATATACTGACTTTTCTTACAGATACGCCGTCTCTCTTACTCTTCTCTCTCCCTCTTCTCATTCTTTCTTTCTGTTGGGAGCACAGCCTGTTCACATGGAAGGTGGGCTGGCCAAACTCAGGGGTAGCAAGTGTATGGGGTGAAGTAGTCCACTCGGAACATCGGTTCTGGGTTTTAGAGGGTTCTTTTTTTAAAAGACAGAGTCTCTGCCATCTGGAGACTGTACTGGAGTACAATGGCACAATCTTAGCTCATAGTAACCCTGAACTCCATCAATTCTTTCTCTTTGAAACAGTCTCACTGTCACCTGGGCTAGAGTGCAGTGTGGTATCATAGATCATGGTAACCTCAAACTTCTAGGCTCAAGCAATCCTTCTGCCTCAGCCTCCTGAGTAGCTGAGACTACAAGCACACACCACCACACACTGGCTAATTTTTCTGTTTTTTGTAAAGATAGTGTCTCACTATGTTGCTCAGGCTGATCTCGAACTCCTGTCCACAAGCAGTCTCCTTGCCTCAAGTTCCCAGGGTAATTCTTCTTAAACTCTGACCCTATAGGTAGATTCTATGAACTGGGCTAAAATTCTAGTCATACTAGATCTTCCACAGTTTGCTTTCTTTTTACATTTTTTCCTAAAACCTTAGGTATCTAACATTCGTAATGGTCTGCAATTAAGGAAACAGGGCTCAAGTATCATATCCTATTACTATCGCTAGAACTTGGGAAAATGTTTCCTCAGGAATGTTTAACATTTAAGACAACTCTCTGGTCTGCATTTGTGGGGGAAGGGGCTGATAAAATAGTACAAGCTGAGAAGAATTAAATACATCCAGTGTCTGTAGCATCGTACAGGTGTTTTGCCCCAGTAGGTAGATGGATCCATATAGAAGTGATGAGGAGCCTGTGGTATCTCAGTGAAGGACAGATGTAATCTCAACACTTTGATAGGCCAAGGCAGGAGGATCACTTGAGCACAGGAGCTCAAGACCAGCCTGAGCAACTTAGCGAGATTCTGTCTCTACAAAAAAAAAAGAAAAATGTTTTTAATTAACTGGATGTGGTAGTGGGCACCTTTAGTCCCAGCTACTTGGGAGGCTGAGGCAGGATTGCTTGAGCCCAAGAGTTTGAAGTTGTGGTTTGAGCTATAATGGCATCAATTTGAAAGTATGCAGGCAAAATAAAATACATCTGTGAGCCAGATTTGGCCTGTCAGCTACCAGTTTGCAACCTGCTGGGTTATAGAATTTCCTTTCTTTGCATAATTCACAGGAGAATAAAGGGAGGGTATTTTTGCACTGTTGTTACAGGTGTGAGCCACTGTGCCCTGGTGGATTGTTTTTCTTACCCTAAGACTTGTCTGCTCCTAGTTCTGAGTTGGCTTACCCTCAGGGAGGTGTCAAGCGTTGGAAGCAAAGACCCAATTTGTCCCCTACCTCTTCCGTGGTTTTGAGGAAAGAATTTCCTGTGGTTTTAGGACAAGCCCCTCCTCTCCCATCCTAAAGGAGGCCTGGCTGGAAGCAAGTGTCTGGGGATGGGGTGGGGTGGTGCAGTGGTAGCTGCTCTGCTGAAGGTGGAGTTGGAAAGTTGGGGGACTCAGATCCCTCTTGCCTGCTCTATCTCTCAGACCAAGAACCAAGGCACCATGTCTTGTGGTTGCTGAGCAAGGATGCTGCCCCTGAAGTCCCTTGGCTAGCACCGTTCCCACTCATGTTGGGAGGTTTGGGCTCTGAGTGGCAAAATTAAGGACAGCTCATCTTTAGAGATCATAAAGCAAGATGCTGCCAAGCTCCCTTCCCTTGCTGTTCTCTTTTCCTGGCATCCTATTTCCCAGGATTTTCCCATGGCAGGCCCCCAAATGTCACCTCCTCGGAGGAGCCTTCCGTTGATAGAAATTAATTCCCCTGCCATCTTCACCTCCACACAATCCCATCACCTGCTTTATTGTCTTAGAGCATTTACCACTCTATGAGAGGGTGTTTCTGTCTTTCCCGGGAGTGTCAGTCCCCTGCCTCCTCTGGTTCCAGAATTCCCCCGACTGGCGGAATCCACTTAGCCAAGCGCTCACATCCTGCGCCAAAGGGTCAGGAGTCCCCAGTGCTCCAACCCTCAAGCAGACGCCCCCGCGGCGCCGGCGCCCTGGGCTTCCCCTAGCGGCGAAGGGACGCCATTGCTCCTCGTCGGGCACAAACACCACACACCGATTGTATTGGAGCAGAGTCCGCTTTACTCCCGAGGGCTGAAGCAGACAGTGTGGCCTGAGTTGAGGGAGCGTGACCAGAGGTGGGCGGAGCCTGGGCCCCGGAGCTGGCTGGTGGGCGGGGCCTAGAGGGCGGGACAAGTCGAGGGAGAGACTCTGAAGTTCTGGGCAGAGGATGAATGGGCGTGTTCCAGAAACGGGGGGCGGGGTATCGATGAACCAAACGGGGTGGGCAGGGAGGTGTCAAGAGACCACCCCGTTGGTCTCCAAGTCGGTGAGATTGCCACGCAGATCTTGCTCCTCCTCGAAAGCCTTGAACAGTGAGTTGAAGTTGCCGGCTCCAAAACCCTGGAACGGGAGAGAGGAGGTGAGATAGGGACCCCAAAAGAGCGCCGTGCTACCTGCACTCGGGGGGCCTCGCTAGGGACAGGCTGCACCTGGTGGTTGCGGCGTTGGATGACTTCCAGGAAGAGCGTGGGCCGGTCCTGCATAGGTTTGGTGAAGATCTGCAGGAGGTAGCCTTTCTCGTCGTAGTCCACCAGGATTTTCAGCTCCTAGGCAGTAGACAGGGCGCTCTGCTGAGGGAGGCTGACCCACCCTTCTAGCCTGGCATGGTGGGATCCTTAGAAAGTTCATAGGGAGGCTTGGCGCCTGTGGCTCAAGTGGCTAAGGCGCCAGCCACATACACCTAAGGTGGCGGGTTTGAATCCAGCTCCGGCCGCCAAACAACAATGACGGCTGGAACCAAAAAATAGCCGGGTGTTGTGGTGGGCGCCTGTGGTCCCAGCTACTTGGGAGGCTGAGGGAGGAGACTTGCTTGAGCCCAGGAGTTGGAAGTTGCTGTGAGCTGTGATGCCACAGCACTCTACCCAGGGGGACAGCTTGAGGCTCTGTCTCAAAAAAAAA
>CAUYTI010155553.1:0-10133 GCA_963575145.1 Galago senegalensis | reverse complement strand
TAAGGTGGCGGGTTCGAATCCCCAGCCCGGACCCGCCAAAGAACAATGATGGCTGCAACCAAAAAATAGCCGGGCGTTGTGGTGGGCGCCTGTGGTCCCAGCTACTTGGGAGGCAGAGGCAAGAGACTCGCTTGAGCCCAGGAGTTGGAGGTTGCTGTGAGCTGTAATGCCACAGCATTCTACCCAGGGGGACGGCTTGAGGCTCTGTCTCAAAAAAAAAAAAAAAATGTTATTTCAGTGATAGATTTATTAAGTAACTTTTAAAATCTAGCAGTTCCACTTTTCTTTCCTTTCTTTTTGTGTACTATTTATTTGTAGAAGAAACCAGAGCATTTATCTTGTAAAAGTTCCCATATCCCAAAAGACTTGGCTGATTGCTTTCTGGTAGTGTATTTTAACTTGTTTTGTCTGCTGTATTTCCAGTAAACAAAATTAAATCTAGAGGCTTGAATAGATTCAGGTTTAATGTTTCGAGAATACCTTACTGGGGATGGTGCTGTGTATTTATTGTTATATCACATCTGGAGACATAAAATGTGTAGCTGACATTTTTACTGATTAATCAGTGGGTTTAGTGCCCTCTTCATTATAAAATTCCCCATCTACCTTTCAGCTATTGGTTTGTTTTTACATTCTTGAATGATTTATTGTTTTATTAGATATTGAAACATGGTGATTTTCTAATTCTGTCATTCTTTTTGCATCTACATTTCTTCCAAAAGAAGTTTTCCTTATTCATTATTTGATTCTCTTGTGATGCAGTTTATACAGGAAAGATAGGATAGGGCGGTGCCTGTGGCTCAGTGAGTAGGGCGCCAGCCCCATATACCGAAGGTGGTGGGTTCGGATCTGACACTCTGGCCAAACTGCAACAAAAAAATAGCTGGACGTTGTGGCGGGCGCCTGTAGTCCCAGCTACTCGGGAGGCTGACCCAAGAGAATCACCTAAGAGCTGGAGGTTGCTGTGAGCTGTGACGCTATGGCACTCTACCGAGGGGCATAGAGTAAGACTCTATTTCAAAAGAAAAAAAAGAAAGACAGGATAAATGCTTGATTCCTCTTATGTGTTTTTTTTTTGAGATAGAGTCTCACTATGTTGCCCTCAGTAGAGTGCTGTGGTGTCTTGGCTCACAGCAACCTTAGACTCTTGGGCTTAAGTGCCTCAGCCTCCCAAGTAGCTGGGATTACAGGCATCTCCCACAAAGCCCGGCTATTTTTGTTGTTGTTGCTGCTGCTGTTGTAGTTGTCCTTGTTGTTCAGCAGGTCCAAACCAGGTTTGAACCCACCAGCCCCAGTGTATGTGGCCGGCACCCTAACCACTGAGCTATGAGTCCTGAGCCATCTCTTACGTGTTTTTATAATTTGCTAAACTTGTGGAACAAAGCTTTTAAAAGGTGAGTTTGGTGGCTCAGAGCTGTAATCCAAGCACTTCAGGAGGCCAAGGAGCATCTCTTGAGACCTGGAGTCTGAAAGCAGCCTGGGCAATGAGATCCTGCCTGCACACACACAAAAAACTTAGCCAAGTGTGGTGCTGTGTACTTGTAGTCCCAGCTACTTGGGAGGCTTAGGTAGGAGTTTGAGACTGATGAGTTATGAAGATGCAGCTGTGCCCTAGGCTGGGCAACAGAGCAAGACCCTACCTCTAGGGGGTTAAAAAGGCAGAGCAGGCTCAGCGACCCGCAGCACAGTAGTTATAGCATCAGCCACATACACAGAGGCTGGTGGGTTCTGAACCTGGCCAGGGCCAACTGCAACAAAAAAAGTAGCTGGGCATCATGGCGGGCGCCTATAGTCCCAGCTTCTGGGAGGCTGAGGCAAGAGAATTGCTTAAGCCCAAGAGTTTGAGGTTGCTGTGAGCTATGATGCCACAGCACTCTACCAAGGGCAACATAATGAGACTCTGTCTCAAACAAACAAACAAAAAAAAGGCAGAGCACAGGCCTTGGAGTCAGATAAAACTGTTAGCTGTGGGATCTTTGATCCTTCTGAGCCTCAGTTTCCTTAGCTGCAAAATGGAGTTCTTGATCCTTAACTTCCCCAGACCGTGTATAGAATCATATCTAGGGCTCAGCGCCTATGCTCAGTGTTTAGGGTGCCGGCCACATACAACAAGGCAGGTGGGTTTAAACCCAGCCCAGGGCCTGCCAAACAACAATGACAACTGCAACAAAAACAACAACAAAAAAAATAGCTGGGCATTGTGGCAGATGCCTGTTGTCCCAGCTTCTTGGGAGGCTGAAGCAAGAAAATCACTTACGCCTAAGAGGTAGAGTTTGCTGTGAGATGTGACACCAGGGCATTCTACCGAGGGCAATGTAGTAAGACATTGTCTCATAAAAAAAAAAAAGAGAGGTTTGGTGCCTGTGGCTCAAGCAGCTAAGGCGCCAGCCACATACACTAAGGTGGCGGGTTCGAATCCCCAGCCCAGGCCCGCCGAACAACAGTGATGGCTGCAACCAAAAATGGCCAGGTGTTGTGGCGGGCGCCTGTAGTCCCAGCTACTTGGGAGGCTGAGGCAGGAGACCCGCTTGAGCCCAGGAGTTGGAGGTTGCTGTGAGTGTGATGCCATGGCACTCTACCCAGGGGGATAGTTTGAGGCTCCGTCTCAAAAAAGAAAAAAAAAAGAGAGAGAGAGAATCATATCCAAGTAAAGATCAAGCAATTCCTTGCACAGGAAGTAAAAATGTATATATGTTTGGGTTTTTTTTAAATTTTTTTGAGACAGAGCCTCAAGCTCTCACCCTGAGTAGAGTGCTATGGCATTACAGCTCACAGCAACCTCCAACTCCTGGGCTTAAGCAATTCTCTTGCCTCAGCCTCCCAAGTAGCTGGGACTACAGGCACCTGCCACAATGCCCAGCAATTTTTTGGTTGTAGTTGTCATTGTCATTTGGCAGGCCCAGGCTGGATTTGAATCTGCCAGCTTTGGTGTATGTGGCTGGCTGGCATCTTAGCCGCTTGAGCTACAGGTGCCAAGCCTATATATTTTTTTTTTTTGGAGACAGAGTCTCAAGCTGTCACCCTGGGTAGAGTGCCATGGAGTCATAGCTCACAGTAATCTCTAACTCATGGGCTCAAACAATCCTCTTGCCTCAGTTTTTCTATTTTTAGTAGAGACAGGGTCTCACTCTTATGAGCTCAAGCAGTCCACCCACCTCGGCCTCCCAGAGTGCTAGGGTTGCAGGTGTGAGCCACCTCACCCAGCCTAAAAATGTATTAATTGAGGAAAATTTAGAGAGTGGGCATAAACCCAAAGGAGAGAATGTAAGTCTTGTGAAAAGCATCTAGCACATGCCTGGCATATAGTAGGGTTTTTTAAATTCTTTTTTGATTTCAAATTAATATGAGGTTACAAATTTATAGATTACATTGTTCTCACTTCCAAGGTGATCAGTCCTCGCTTGGCTCTCAGGCTGTGCTATCTCAGCATTCCTGGAAGAGAGGAAATTTAGCCAGAGATGACTCCAGCCTCAACCCAAGAAAATCCTAGCGGGAGTGAAAAGAGTTGCCCTGGGGAGACAGTGGGAGATGGATTGCTCTGGTCTTATGAATTGAAGTTAGACAGACCTAGAAAAATCATATAAAGTTCTTGGGAAAAATCATATAAACTCCCTGAACCAGAGTTATTCACCCATAAGAGAGAGGTAGTTAACGCTGATCTGTCAGGGTTTTAAGGACCATATGAAATGTGACCGAGATATGTCTACCACAGTGCTAGCTATTAGGAGGTGCCTGTGGCTCAAAAGGGTAGGGCGCCAGCCCCATATGCTGGAGGTGGCAGGTTCAAACCCAGCTCCGGCAAAAATAAATAAATAAATAAATAAATTAGGAATTAGCTCGGATCTGAGTCCCCTTCTGAACGTTTGTCACATCGAATGATACAATTGTCTCCTATCAATGAGGGGGCTTATGAGGTGTGGCTTGGAACCTAGCTTTCTCACAAAGCTCCTAAGGGAACTGGCAAACTTCTTCCTCTCTGGGACTTAGATTCTTCAATGTGTAAAATGGCCAGATTAGCAGTCCAAATTCAAATGCCAGCAGGAGCATGCAGGTCACACAGATAAGTGACATAGGTGTGGAGTTCAGACAATAGGGACTGGTGGGGTCTGATGAGCCTCATCTAGAAGAGGAAGCTGCCCTGTTCCTGGTAATGGTTCCAGAACAGGAATGAAGCCCAGCTGGCCATGTTTTTAAGAGAAGCTGGAAGTCTGTATTTTAATTTCAAAATGATTGCAAATGGCCAGGCACAGTGGCTCGGGCCTGTAATCTTAATGCTCTGGGAGGCCAAGGCTAGCAGCTAGCAGATTGCTTGAGCTCAGGAGTTCAAGACCAACCTGAGTAAGACCAATTCCCCCATTTTTATTTATTTATTTTTTGAGACAGAGTCTCACTTTGTCACCCTTCGTAGAGTGCTGTGGCAACAGGCTCAAGAGATTATCGTGCCTCAGCTTCCTGAGTAGCTGGGACTATAGGTGCCCACCACAAAGCCTGGCTATTTTTAGAGACAGGGTCCCACTCTCGCTCAGGCTAGTTTCAAATGCCTCAGCCTCCCAGAGTGCTAGGATTACAGGCGTGAGCCACCATGCCTGGCAAGACCCCATCTCTAAGGATAGCTGGGCGTTATGGCAAGCACTTCCCAGCTACTTGGGAGGCTAAGGCAAGAGGTCCCTTGAGCCCAGGAGTTTGAGGTTTGCTGTGAGCTACACCACCACAATACTCAACCCAGGGTGACAAAATGAAAAAAAAAAAAAAAATGATGGCAAGTACTTTGAGATATTTAACAACCTGTGTAAACAAAGTGGTTTATTGCACTTTGCTTGATTTTGCTTCCTGGATATTTTGTTTTTAACAAACTGAAGGTTTATGGCAACCCTGCCTGAAGCAAAGCTACCAGCAGCATTTTCCCCAATGGCGTGTGTTCATTGTGTGTCTACATCACATTTTGGTAATTCGCATGATATTCAAATTTTTCATTATTTTTTAAAGCACAAAATGAGGCTTATGGAGGGAGAGCAAGATAGGTTTATGGGGCAATAACAATATACATTTGCCACAGGTGATGAATGGGCTCCCTGTCATAACAAGAGGCCAAACTTTTTCAGTGTTATTACATCTGTTACAGTGATCTGTGATCAGTGATCTTTGATGTTTCTTTTTTTTTTTTTTTTTTTTTTTGAGACAGAGCCTCAAGCTGTCCTCCTGGCATCACAGCTCATAGCAACCTCCAACTCCTGGGCTCAAGCGAGTCTCCTGCCTCTGCCTCCCAAGTAGCTGGGACCACAGGCACCCGCCACAACGCCTGGCTATTTTTTTGGTTGCAGCCATCATTGTTGTTTGGTGGGCCCGGGCTGGATTTGAACCCGCCACCTTATGTGGCTGGCGCCTTAGCCACTTGAGCTACAGGCGCCGAGCTGATCTTTGATGTTTCAATTGCAATTGTTTTGAGGCACCACAAACTGTGCCCATATAGGATGGTGAACATAATAAATGTGTGTGTTCTGACTGCTCCACCGACTCACCTTCTCAGGCTTCCCTATTCCTTAAGATACAATAATACTGAAATTAGGCCAGGGCCGGATGCAGTAGTACAGGCCTGTAGTCCCAGCTACTTGGGAGGCTGAAGCAGAAGAATCCCTTGAACCCAGGAGTTTAAGGTTGCAGTAAGCTGTTATGAGACCACTGCATTTCAGCCTAGACAACAGAATGAGACTCTGTCTCAAAAATAAGTAAATAGGTTGGTCATGGTGGCTCACACCTATAATCCTAGCACTCTGGGAGGCTGAGACAAGTGGATTGCTGGAGGTCAGGTGTTCAAGACCAGCCTGAGCAACAGTGAGATGTCTTTAAAAATAGCAGGGCATTATGGTGGGCACCTATAGTCCGAGCTACTTGGGAGGCTGACATAAGAGGATCACTTGAGCCCAGGAGTTGGAGGTTGCTGTGAGCTATTACACCATGACATTCTATTGAGGGCAACAAAGTGAGACTCTGTCTTAAATAAATAAATAAGCCAGGCCAGGCCCAGTGGCTCACATCTGTAATCATAGCACTTTGGAAAACAGATGGGAGGATCATTTGAGCTCAGAAATTTGAGACCACCCTAAGCAAGAGTGAGTCCCTGTCTCTACCAAAAAAATAGAAAAAAATTATCCAAGTGTAATGGTGCATGCTGGTAGTCCCAGATACTCAGGAGGCCATGGCAAGAGGATCCCTTGAGCCCAGAACTTTGAGGCTGCAGAGAGCTATGATGATGCGATTATACTCTAGCCCAGGGGACAGAGCAAGACCCTATATCAATAAATAAATAAATAAATAAAATATAATTCAGAAATTATTCAAAGAATTTGTTAAAAAAGAAATTAGGTCATTTAATAACCATACAATGGCCTTTAACTGTCAAAGTGAAAGGAATGGTCACATGTCTCTCAGTTTAAATCAAAAGCTAGAAATGATTAAGCTTAGTGAGTAGGCATGTTGAAATCTGTGATAGGTAGAAAGCTAGGCCTCTGTGTCGAACAGGCAGCTGTGAATGCAAAGGAAATTTTCTTAAAGTAAATTAAAAATGCCACTCTAGTAAATGCATGAATGATAAGTGAAACAGCTTGATTGCTGATGGGAGGAAAGCTTCAGTGGTCTGGATAGACCAAACTACCACAATATTCCCAAGGCTGAGAGAGGTGAGGAAGCTATAGAGATAAAGTTTGAAGCTTACAGAGATTGGTTCATGAGGTTTAAAGAAGAAAGTCCTCTTTATAACGTAAAAGTGAGAGGTAAAGCAGCAAGTGCTAATGTACTATTTATTTTTTATTTATTTTGAGACAGAGTCTTACTCTGTTGCCCCAGGGATAGAGTGCTGTGGAGTCAGCCCAGCTCACAGCAACCTCAAACTCCTGGGTTGAATCAATCCTCCTGCCTCAGCCTTCAGAGTAGCTGGGACTACTCCTGAGTAGCTGGGTCTACAGGCATGTGCCATAGTCCCTGGCTCATTTTTCTGTTTTAAGTAGAGATAGGAGTACTGCTCTTTCTCAGTCTCGAACTCCTGAGCTCAAGCAATCCTCTCGCCTCTGCCTCCCAGAGTACTAGGATTACAGGTGTGAACCACCTCAATCCAGCCAGTGCTGACGTATTAATATGTGTGAAAGGTGCAGCAAATTGTCCGGAAGATTTAGCTAAGACCATTGATGAAGATGGGTATACTCAACGACAGATTCTCAATGTGGATAAGTTAGCCTTTTTTTTTTTTTTTTTGAGACAGAGTCTCAAGCTGTTGCCCTGGGTAGAGTGCTGTGGTGTCACAGCTCACAGCAACCTCCAACTCTTGGGCTCAAACAATCATCCTTTTGCCTCAGTTTTTCTATTTTAGTAGAGATGGGGGTCTCGCTTTTGCTTGGGCTGGTCAGAACTCGTGAGCTCAGGCATTCCACCCACCTCTGCCTCCCAAAGTGCTAGGATTATAGGTGTGAGCCACTGTGCCCAGGCAACAAGAGAGCTTTATTTTTATTATTATTTTTTTTTAGAGACAGAGTCTCACTTTGTTGCCCTCGGTAGGGCGTCACAGCTCACAGCAACCTTCAGCTCTTGGGCTTAGGCAATTCTCTTGCTCCAGCCTCTCAATTAGCTGGGGACTACAGGCACCCACCAGAACGCCTGGCTAATTTATTTTTTTGCAGTTTTTGGCCGAGGGGAACTGGGTTTGAACCCGTCACCTCCAGTATATACATGGGGCCAGTGCCCTACTCCTTTAAGCCACAGGCGCCACCCATACCCGGCTACTTTTTATTGCAGTTTGGCCACGGCTGGGTTCAATCTCATCACCCTCAGTATATGGGGCCAGCACCCTCCTCACTGAGCCACAGGCGCTGCCCATAAGACAGCTTTATATGGGAAAAAGATGCCATCTATGACTTTCATAGATAGAAAGGGGAAGTCAGTGCCTGGCTTTAAAGCTTTAAAGGACAGGCTGACTCTTGTTAGGGGCTAATGCAGCTGGTTATTTGAATTAAAGCCAATGCTATTTATCATTCTGAAAACCCTAGGACCCTTAAGAATTATACTAAATCTAGGGTGGTGCCCATAGCTCAGTGTGTAGGGTGCCAGCCACATACTCAGAGGCTGGCAGGTTCAAACCCAGCCTGGGCCAGCTAAAACGACAATGATAACTGCAACAACAAATAAAATAGGCTCAGCACCTGTGGCTCAAGCGGCTAAGGGGCCAACCACATACACCTAAGGTGGCCGGTTCGAATCCAGCCCAGGCCCGCCAAACAACAATAATGGCTGCAACCAAAAAATAGCCGGGCGTTGTGGTGGGTGCCTGTGGTCCCAGCTACTTGGGAGGCAGAGGCAGGAGACTCGCTTGAGCCCAGGAGTTGGAGGTTGCTGTGAGCAGTGAAGTCATAACCCTCTACCCAGGGGCTCAGCTTGAGGTTCTGTCTCAAAAAAAAAAAAAAAGTAGCCAGACATTATGGCAGGTACCTGTAGTCCCAGCTATTTGGGAGAATCACTTAAGTCCAAGAATTTGAGGTTGCTGTGAGCTGTGACACTACAGCACTCTAACCAGGGTGACAGCTTGAGACTCTGTCTCAAAAAAAAAATTATGCTAAATCTATTCTTCCTACACTATATAAAGGGAACAGTAAAGCCTGGATGACAGCACATCTGTTTACCTCATGGTTGACTGAATATTTTAAACCCATTCTTAAGACCTACTGCTCAGAAAAAAATATTCCTTTCAAAATATTACAGCTCATTGAGAATGTACCTAGTCACCCAAGAGCTCTGATGATGTACAAGGAGATTAATATTGTTTTCATACTCACTAAAATAATACCCATTATGTAACCCATGGATCAAAGAATAATTAGACATTCAAGTCATATTATTTTAAAAAATACATTTTGCAAGGAAATAGCTGCTATAGATAGTGATCCCTCTGATAGATCTGGACAACATAAATTTAAAATTTTCTGGAATGGATTCACCATTCTAGATGCTATTAAGAATATTCATGATTCATGGTAGGAGGTCAAAATATCAAGATTAACAGGAGTTTGGAAGAAGTCGACTCCAACCTTCACGGATAATTTTGAGGGGTTCAAGACTTCAGTGAAAGAAATAACTGCTAGATCTCTCTAACAAGAGAACTAGAAGTGCAGCCTGAAGATGTGACGGAATTGCTGTAATCTCATGATAAAATCTTAATGGTTGAGGAGTTGCTTCTTTTTTTTTTTTTTTTTTTGAGACAGAGCCTCAAGCTGTCCCCCTGGGTAGAGTACCATGGCATTACAGCTCACAGCAACCTCCAACTCCTGGGCTCAAGCGAGTCTCTTGCCTCTGCCTCCCAAGTAGCTGGGACCACAGGCACCCGCCACAACGCCCAACTATTTTTTGGTTGCAGCCGTCATTGTTGTTTGGCGGGTCCGGGCTGGGGATTCGAACCCGCCACCTTAGGTGTACGTGGCTGGCGCCTTAGCCGGTTGAGCTATAGGCGCCGAGCCTCCTTGCAGTTTTTGGCTGAGGCTGGGTTAGAACCCGCCACCTCTGGAATATTGGGCCAGCGCCCTAAGTAGTCCTTGAGCCACAGGCACCACCCAACATTCCTGCCTTTTTTCCCCTGAGACAGAGTCTCACTCTGTTGCCCACCTAGAATGCTGTGGCATTAGCCTATCTCATAGCATCCTCAAACTCCTGGGTTCAAACAGGGACGACAGGTGAGCACAACAACACAGGCTAATTTTTCTTTCTTTCTTTTCTTCTTTTTTTTTTAGTTGAGATGTGGTCTCCCTCTTGCTCAGGTTGGTCTCAAATTCCTGAGCTCAAGTACCTTCCATCTTGGCCTCCCAGAATGCTAGCATTACAGATGATAGTCATTGCACCTGGCCAATTGCTGCCATTTTTATCAAATTGACAAAAGATTGCCAGGAACAGTGGCCCACCCCTGTAATCCCTGTACTTTGGGAGGCCAAAGTAGGAAGATTGCTTGAGGCCAGAAGTTTTTTTTTTTTTTGAGACGGAGCCTCAAGCTATCCCCCTGGGTAGAGTGCCATGGCATCATGCTCACAGCAACCTCCAACTCCTGGGCTCAAGCGAGTCTCCTGCCTCAGCCTCCCAAGTAGCTGGGACTACAGGCGCCC
>CAUYTI010155550.1:0-17072 GCA_963575145.1 Galago senegalensis | reverse complement strand
TGTGGCGGGTGCCTGTGGTCCCAGCTACTTGGGAGGCGGAGGCAGGAGACTCACTTGAGCCCAGGAGTTGGAGGTTGCTGTGAGCTGTAATGCCACGGCACTCTACCCAGGGGGATAGCTTGAGGCTCTGTCTCAAAAAAAAAAAAAAGAAAAAAATGAGCAAGGGCTCTAGGGCTGGAAAGATGAGAGTAGAAGGGCTGAGAATGGAGAGGTGGGTTGGTGAGCTTTGAACTGTATTCTGAAAGTGATGACAAGCCACCTGAAAGCTTTGAGTTAGGGAGCAATGGCATATTTTTTAAACTCCCTCCAGCTGTGAGGAGAATTGGCCATTGGGCTCAGAGCAGAAGCAAGGAAATGAGTTAACAGGCAACTGTGGACATTTATGCTGGAGAAGTTAGTGACTTGGACTAGGGCAGTAGCAGGAGGTTCACAGAAGCACATGGAGAATGGAAGTCACAGAGCCCAGAGATCTTGTCTCCTAACTCTGCAGCACTGCTCCAGATGAAAACTAGCACCTAGAAGGTGCCCAGTGAATATATATTGATGACTGTATGGCTGATGGACGAGTACCCTCTCTAGAATCACTCTCAGATGTGAGCTCAGGAAACTCACTCTAGGCTATCTGGTCTCTGAGAGGCCACACTGATTTTAGGTTCAATAGGCTCAGCTTTACCTCGTACTCTCTCCTTTCTCAGGGCTCCACAGATATGTGCCATGATCTCAAAGTAGAATGTCTTCTGGCTGCACTAAGGTGGCAAATTAAGACCTCAATCAAAATCTCTCATTCACTAGCACTCTCTGGAAGTAGCAATAATTGGGACTCTCAAGTCCCACTGGAAAAGTCCTGTGATGCATCCAGGGATCATCTCCAGCAGTTTCTTAATCTTAAGAATGTTTGTTAAAACATGAAAACTGTGTGTCAACGTAAGTGGTTTTCAACCCTGGCTGCATATTGAAAGTCCCCAGGGAGCTTTTAAAATAGACCAGCGCTCAGGCTCCACCCCAGACAACTCCATCAGACTCTCTGGCAAGCAGCCCTGGCATTGGTAGTTTTTAAAAGCTCCCAGGTGATTCTCTCGTGCGTCAGCGCGGAGAAGCACTGCTATACGTGAGGTGAGTCACTTTCCTATCTGCCCTTCACTGCAGGACATGAGTAATCCCAAGAACAGGCTCCAGCTGATGCCACAGTGCTCTGTCCTCGGCATGAAGTTCAGGCCCTTCAGCCCAAACCCTGCCTTTTAAGCACCCAAGAGAATTACTGAGCAGACTGATAATACAAACATATGAACACATTTTAGGCTTAAGAATTGAGCCCCCCAAAGGCAGCTCAACCCTCTAACATTCACGTCCTAGTCACCCATTCCTTCTTTCTCCCTACCCTGCTCTTTCTCTTTCCCTGTCCCATTGTTCTCCAGCCATTAGCCTCTCTGCCATCCGCCCTTGGCACCATGGGCCAGCTGTCCACCCTGGAGACTCCAGGCTGCAGAGACGAGCTTTTAGAAGAAGGTCTGGATAAAAAGTAGAACTTGTTTAAAGTCTTTAACATTTATAAATTTCTTGATTTGCTACAAAAATGTATGCTTTACTGCTTTGGAAAAGCCTGGCATTTCTGAGCCCCAGAGTTATCATATGGCATAGCAATTCTCCTTCTACATAGGTATACCTAAGAAAAAGGTAAATGTGTATCCACACAGAAACATAGCAGCATATTCAGAGAAGCTAAAAAAAAAAAAAAACTGAAAACGACCCAGATGTCCACCACCGGATGAATAAACTAAAAGTGGGAGGCAATGGAATAGTATTCATCCATTAAAAGGAAAGAAGTCCTGATACACTCTACGACTTTGATGACCCCTTTTAAACATTACGCCTGGTGAAAGTGGTCAGTCATAAAAGCCGACATATCATCTCATTTGATTTACATGATGTATCTAGAATAGGCAAAACCATAGAAACGGGAGATTAGGGATGCCCAGGGGCTGGGGATAGGGAGGGATGGGGAATGACTACTAATGGGACCAGTGCATTTGAGCTGATACAAATATTCTCAAATTGACGGTGACTGCTGCACAGCTACAATATACCAAATACCACTGAATTGTAGACCTTAATTGGGTAAATTAAAGGCCAGATGCGGTGGCTCATGCCTGTAATCTCAGCACTCTGGGAGGCCAAGGCTGGTGGATTGCCTGAGCTCAGCGGTTCAAGCCCAACCTGAGAAAGAGCAAGACCCTATCTCGAAAAATGGCCTGGCATTGTAGCAAGAGCCTGTAGACCCAGCTACGTGGGAGGCTGAGGCCAGGGGATTGCTTGAGGTTGTTTGAGGTTGTTGTGAGCTGTGATGCCACAGTACCGAGGGTGACAAAGTAAGATTCTGTCTCAAAAATACAAGGGTAAATTATATGGCAGGCACACAATATCTCAATAGAGCTATTAAAATGTGGGTTTTAACAGTAGCAGAAAATCATAAATGCTAAAATGATCATGTTTTTAAAAAAATCATGGAGGCAGGGAGGGCGTGTTGACTGGAATATTATAATCATAGCAGTCAGTCTATAGCAATCATCTATAAAAATACTTTTCTTAATTATGGAAAGGTCAATCACCTTTGCATGCACCGTTCAGGCACTTTATAAATTCTTTGCCATCTTTGTCTTTTAATTTAATAACAACTCTTCCTTCCCAATAATGAATGGTTTTCTATATTTGTCTCACAATTTTCACCGCCTCCACTTGCAGGCACTTGTGGAACTTCTAGCCCTTCTTTTGAAGGATTCTGTGTTTTAAAGAAGACACAGGGCCAGCTCCACTCCGGAGTGACAGCCCCACCCACTGTGCGCCTCTGCCGTTCGCTCAGCCCCACACCAAGGCCACAAGGGACTTCGTGGGTTTCCCCTCAGTTCCAAATTAAACTTCACAGCTCTGCAGTAGTTCTCCCTCTAAAGGTCCCCCCACACTCAAGCCTTCCCCCTCCCCCATGCCTCTTTTCCAGGTCCGTTTTCTCAAACTATTCCCAAAATTCCATGATCTATATCAATCACCTCCTCCTCGGTACCTCTGGAACCAAGAGGTTTGGGAATAGCACTGAGTTTCTCCAGTCTCGTTGGCCCCTCCACCAGTCTTCCCCACGGCCCATCTGAGAGGCTGCGAGCAGCCAGCCCCTCTTCTAAGCCCCCCATGTAGATGACCTCAGTGAAGCTTCCTCACAGCCCTTTCAGGCCATCATCATCTCCATTTTATGAAGTGAAAACTGAGGGCACCTGGCAATGAAGTAATTTCCCAAGGTCACACGTGTAGGAGAGATGGAGTCAGGACTTAACCCTGAGCGGTCTGGCTCTGCACACATCTTCATCTCGTGCCTCTGTCCTGACACACCCCATGTGTGGAGAGTTGCACAAGTGGCAGGCACCGGTCTGAGTATTTCCCCACCTCACTCACCTCAGATGTTTCCGTCAGATACAGCAAAGCTTAACTAATGGACATTCTCATAAAACCGACTCTATTGTGCTTGGTCAGGAGGAACTAGAAATACTCATCTCTTCCAAATAGACACCATTATCCCTCTAGGAACTGAGAATATGTCAGTCAATAAAAGAAACAGTTTTGCCCTCATAGAACTCACGAGATAAGACAGACAATAAATACAGTAAATAAGTTCTATCTCATGGAAGGTTTCAAGTGCTATTGAAAGGGGGGAGGGGTGCCTCAGCCCAGTGGATTCGAGGTGGCGGGGATGGGGATGTAGTTTTGGAAAGCACCGTCTCAGGGATGGGGTCATTTGACAAAGATGGGAAGGAGGAGACCCAGGAGAGTGCAAAGGGCTGGGGGTGCGGGGTGAGGCTGAGGCTGTGGAGCTGGGGGTGCCTGAGACGTGGGGTGAGGAATAGGAGATAAGGCAGCAGAAAAAAGGGTTTCCCCTCTCATGTTGGGAGCAGGGAAGCCACTGAAGGGTTAGGGGTTGAAGAAAACTGGTCCACAAAGATCCTTCTGGCTCCCATACCGAGGATAAGCGTCATCATTGGAGTCAACAGATCTTCTGGGAACCTCCTTTTAATAGTAATTCCAGCCCTAAGAAGGGAGAAGAGGTGCTGTGGCATCTCAAAGCGGCCTCCATCACTTCTCTCTCTTCCTTCTATCCCCGAACCCCCCCTACTGGAGGTAAATGGCCACGCGAAGGAAGCAGAAAAGGAATGTGCATAAAGCCCAGAGCAAGAAGGCCAGCGTGGGACGCCGAAAGGAGATTCAGTCCTGAGCTTTCTCCTGTTTTCCTTTTCTAGACCCACCTTCCAGCATCCCGCTCACTGTTTAATCTCCCTTGGTGCTGCGCACGTTTATGGAGTAACTGTGGCCGAGTGAGTGAAGGAATGAAATGTGGGTGAATGGATGAAAAGATGACAGGTGAATGAATGAACAGGTGCACGAGGCCCCCCTTCTACCGCGGGAGACAAGGGCACTGGTTTGGAGGTCAGTGAAAGGCAGAAAGAGCAGCCGGTTGGCGAGACTATTAAACCTCCGGGACGCTTTCCTGAACTGCTCACTTCTCTGGCTGCAGGATCCTGTGTCTTTTCCTTCTATCCCTGAACACCCCCTGCTGGAGGTAAATGGCCACAGGAAGAAAGCAGAAGGAATTTGCATAATGCCGAGACTGGGAAAGCTGTCCTGGGATACTGAAAGGAGACTAATTCCTGAGCTAAGGGAGGAGAGGGGAGTCTGACCAAGAAAGCTGTAACGCTGTGGTTGATGTACACTGTGGAGTAAAGCAAAAGAGTAAATGAGGTTTCAAATTTCTATTCCTAGTAAGTGGTGGAAGTCAAAATTTATGTGAATGTATACTTTGATTGCAGAAATTTAGGGAAGAATATATTCTTTATTTTAAAAGTATCTGTTCAGTCCAGGTGCAGTGGCCCAGGCCAGGTGCGGTGGCTCACACCTGTAATTCCAGTACTTTGGGAGGCTGAGGCAGGAGGTTCACTTTAAGACAAGAAGTTTAAGTCTGGGCAACATAGTAAGACTCTGTCCCTACAAAGAAGTTAAAGTTAGCCAGGTGGGTGATAGACTCCTGCAGTCCCTGCTACTTGGGAGACTGAGGCAGAAGGATTGCTTGAGTCTAGACACTGGGGAGATTGCTGTGAGCCATGATGAAGCCACTGCAGGACAGCCTGGGTGACAGTGAGACCCTATGTCCAAAAAACAATGTCTGTCCACACTAGTACATAAATTAGTCATTTATTAAACTTACTCTGGTGATATCATTTTCGAGAGTGGTGTACTTCATTTAAAGTTACTATATGCAAACCAGGGGAAATTACATATTCAGAAAATTACAGAAACACGTTTCTAATATAGCATATATACCTACCTACATATATACTCATCCTCAGGCACACATGTGCCTATAGGAAATCAGAATGCATTTTTCTTGCAAATTACCAGTCTGTTTAAAGTTCAACGTTGATTGACACGTGCTTTCACTTAATGAAGGTAATTACAAAGAATAACAATTCCAAACAGATCTGCTCAGTGTAACAATCTTGTCCTGCCATGTAGATTATATCAAGAGCTGTCAGAGATGCCGTTTTGCCACCAATCACGCATGAGCACATTTGTGAAGACGAGAAACAGATTAATAAGCATCAACACTTTCTTCTAAACACTTGTTGAAAAGAATAAAAGCTGCCGGCACTGAAGGAAATGATACAACTGTGGAAGGCCTCTCGATCTAACCTCCAAAAACTAACCCTGCAAGACTCACAGGAAGGACAAAAGTGCCTGGTTAGAGCTTTTGCGAGGGGGCCTCTCTGGCAGGAACACGAACCCCTATGGAGCTGCCTGTACTACTGCTGTTTTGCCCAACACGTTGGCCGTGTGCGTCTGCTTTTGCTAACAGTCTCTACCAAACCCTCTGCCTAAATAACAGACCCCAAAGGTTAGTCTGTCCTGCAGATTCTCAGCACTTGTTGAGCAACTACTACCTGGTAAAGATTAGCCCAGCTAAGAAAACCCGGATGGTATTGGAATGATCCGTCATAAATGTAGGTGTAGATTAGTACCTGAGCCTCAGTTAGGAAACCTGGATCCACATGGAAAAGGTCTGTGATTACAATCACTTTGCAAGGCGGGGTTGGTCCTAACTTCAAACACCGGAATCATAAAAGAGGTGTCCACTATCGTTAGTTTTATCCTGCCAAATCTATTGGGTAAAGGAACACTGCGCCTGAAACACCCAAGAGCGGATCTTCCACTTGACTTTTTACTAATGTGCATAAATAGGAGGTAACATAAAAACGGATGGGCAAAGAGCACTGAAACAATCCAATTGTATATAACACGAATTCTGTTACTATAGTATAGTTGTGGGGCCTTTCATGCAAAAGCTGGTTAGGATTTAAGGTCATGCTTTTGATAACAAGGGGGCACAGAATTATAGGCAGTCAGTTATATGATCCCAGCCTAGTCATTAATGTAACGTGACTGTGTTTGCTTTTGTGTGACACAAGGCATTATGAGACACTGCCAGCATATCAGATAATGGCAAAATAAACAAATAGTAGAGGTTTAAGACAAGCTGCTTGGTCATGCTGTTTTCAGATACGTGCATTTTACATTTAAAAAAGCAGGGCACTATTTTTATTCCATGTTTAAAAGTTGAAAACCTGTATATTTAAAAAATTAACTTTCTCCCATAAAAATATATTTCTTTAATCTTGTTTTCATAAGGGGTCTTCCAATGCCATTCAGAAAAATTACTTGCTAGTTTTTTGCAGAACAGCTTCAAGAGGGGTGTGGAGCTTTGACGTAGCTTTAGTGCTGTCTGGTTTTAATAGCATGGAACTGAACTAAAGAGTTTCTTCAAAAATGTTTTGATTTCTTAGTCTCGCCCATATCTCTGACACTGCTATAAAAAGGATCATAAACTCTAAACTTCTTTAAAGACTCATTTCATTATTCCCATTATTTACTTGGAGATTACTTATTAAGACATAATTAGATGCAATAAAAACAAATAACAGTAAATAATGTCATTCTCTGACCTCCAGGTACAACTCACCTTCTCAGAGTGAATAAAGTCTGCATTTCAGGATACAGCCTTGGAAACCGCTCTGACCGTTGCAGTCACCCAGGTCTGGAAAGCCTGTTTCCATATCTTAGAATCAGACACTTACAGAACACAAGACGTAGTGGAAAGAAAATAGCATGAGAACTCAAAAGATCTGTATCTGGGTCTTATTTCTAATTCTGTTATGTGTCAACCTCTTTGAGCCTCAGTTTCTTCACTTACAAAATGAGAATAGCAATACCTGTTTGGCTACCAGAATAAACACCTTATGTTTGGCAGATTTTTTTTTTCAACACGGTCTCACCATGTTGCCCAAGCTGGGGCTCAAGTAATCCTCCCACCTCAGCTCTCCAACTAGCTGAGACTGCAGCCAGCACCACTGTGTCCAGCCCACAAGTGACCTTGAAACCCCATACACAAGAATGGGGGGAATCTGGAGTTATGTTCATGTGGCTTACCTGCTCCTTCTCCCCCAGTCCGCCTAAATCATTATTCAGGAGAGAATGGGGTGACCCTTCTGAGATTGTTGAAAAAGAAAGTATGCCACAGAGTCTGTGCCGAAGTTAATCCGAATGCCTGTTACTATGTAATAGATCACTTTCCATGTGGAAATGATGTTTTGCTGTAATGGGCAAGTTAACACAAATACCAAGTCACACTTGGCAGTATCAATGGAGTCTCCAGACACATGATGGCTCACCTGTCAGTCACCTTTATAAAACATTTTAGAAAAAGGAACAATGTACAACAGTACCCTATTAACCACGCACTTGGCTTTGCAACTTGGCTAGCTTGCCCGCTCTCTGTCCAAAGATAGAGCACACGTGTTTCCCTCCACTCCTGGGGAAGGCAGGGACAGGGAATTGCTAAGGTAATGCTCTAAACCACGACAAATACATGCATCTAACCCAATTCTCAGGACTAGCTGCTTCCATGGCATCTTGGCATCTGAGCAAATAGTTTACAGAAATTCCACAGGAAAGGAGGTGCTTTAAAGGCTGCAAGGGAGAAGGGGCACAGCTGTGACAGCTGGGAGCAGGAGCTGCCACTGATCTGTTTCCCTGCTTATCACAACACCATTAATCAGTCGCAGTGTCCACGGGGCCCAACCAACCTCACTCAACTTCTCAGAACCTGCTTGTCAGCCTGGAGTCTCCTTGAAGCCACTCCCCAAGAAGGGGATCTCCTAGGTGGGTTACAGAATTCACTTTATTAAAAATATTTAAATTGTGGGTAGGAAAATTTAAGGATAGAAGAAGAATACGATGTTAGCAGACCTTCCCTAAATTCTTCTGACATATAAATTCTCTATTGTTTTATAAGACATCGGGATGAGGGTGGCGCCTGTGGCTCAGTGAGTAGAGCACCATCCCCATGTACTGAGGGTGGCAGGGTTGAGCCCGGCCCTGGCCAAACTGCAACAAAGAAATAGTCAGGCATTGTGGCAGGTGCCTGTTGTCCCAGCTACTTGGGAGGCTGAGGCAAGAGAATCATCTAAGTCCAAGAGCTTAGAGGTTGATATGAGCTGTAACGCTACAGCACTCTACCTAGGGCGACAATTTGTGTCTCTGTCTCTAAAAAAAAAAAAAAAAAAAGACATTGGAATGAGGTCTATGAACAGAAGCTTACTGTTACTCATTGAGACCTATTACTACTTGCTCCTATGGAGAAGCTGAAGTTGACCATAATGGAGAAATGCATGCCTCTTGCCTCAGCCTCCCAAGTAGCTGGGACTGCAGGTGCCTGCCACGATGCCCAGCTAGTTTTTTCTATTTTTAGTAGAATGGGGAGGGGTCTCGCTCTTGCTCAGGCTGGTCTCAAACTCCTGAGCTCAGGTTATCTACCCGCCTCAGCATCCCAGAGCACTAGGATTACAAGCATGAGCCGCTAGGCCTGGCCATATTTTTTTTAATTTCAGAAAAAATTACCCACCAGAAGCATATTATAAAATCTATGGTTATCGAAGCTCATTACCTACAACATCAGACCACTTTTATCTTATGTGCTGTCTCCACTGCCATTGCAGAGACTACAGTTTCTCTTAGTACACAGAGATTAGCTAAGCCAGTGATTCTCAACTTTCCTAATGCCATGGTCCTTTATTACAGTTTCTGTGAGTCACAACCCACAGGTTGAGAACCACTGAATTAAGCCATCACCCAAATAGCAACAGTGATAACGGTCACCATTACTGAGTGACTGTGTGACAGACATTTTAAAACATCAGCTTATCTGACCTGAATGATCACCCTGTGAAATACGGAGTACTATTATTCCTGTTAAGTGATCGTTTCAATGTATAGAAGACATTCTGTAGGGTGTATTTGGGGGTTTTTTTGAGACAAAGTCTTACTTAGTTGCCCTCGGTACAGTGCCATGGTGTCATAGCTCACAGCAACCTCAACTCTTGGGCTTAAACTATTCTCTTGCTTCAGCCTCCCAAGTAGTTGGGACTATAGGTACCCACCTCAACACCTGGCCATTTTTAGAAACTAGGTCTAGCTCTGGCTCAGGTTGGTCTCAAACTCTTAAGCTCAGGCAATCTACCCACCTGAGCCTCCCAGAGTGCTAGAATTACAGGCATGAGCCACCTCACCCGGCCTTGTAATGTGTATTTTTAAATATAAGTTTAGGGTCCTGAAATGTTATGATTTACTAAGGCTTGAGCTCAGGACTACAAACACAAAAGCCACTGGGGGGGTAAGGACATAAGTTATTTTACCTGACTTTACATGTGAGTTAATCAGATTCTTTACCTATAATGGAAATAGAAAAGGGAGGCAGAGTTTATTTTAAAAGCAAGAAGAAACAAGTGGGGGTCCAGAAATGGTACAGCTGGGAAACAGTGGAGTGAGGGGAAGCTCCATGCTCTCATCCTTCAGCCCCTACCAGCCCAGAGCTTCTGTCTACACTGAGGCAAGAATGATAAGGGCAGCTCACACTTCATGGAATCACCTCCCAAAGGAAGGACACTTCCCAAAGGCATAGAATATAGCAAATATATATTTTATTTTTATTTATTTATTTATTTTGAGACAGAGTCTCACTTAGTCACCTGGGGTTAAATGCTGTGGCGTCACAGCTCAGAGCAATCTCAAATTCTTCGGCTCAAGCAATCCTCTTATCTCAGCCTCCTGAGTAGCTGGGACTATAGGCTGCTACAATATTTCTAGTTTTTCTAGAAATATGGTCTTGCTTTAGTCAGGCTGGTCTCCAACTCCTGAGCTCAAGCAATCCACTGGCCTCAGCCTCCCAGAGGGCTAGGATTATAGGCATGAGCCACCACGTCTGGCCTAAATTTAATATTTTAGAAAAAAATTCAGAAAATGTTTATGGCTAACATTGACCATGAAATAATTGCCATAATAAGTAGGGACACTGTCTAAAGAAAAATCTTTATTTATTTTAATAGAAATCTTCATCTTGGCTTGGTGCCTGTGGCTCAAGTGGTTAAGGCCCCAGCCACGCACACCTAAGGTGGTATGTTCGAATCCACCCCAGCCCGCCAAACAACAATGATGGCTGCAACCAAAAAATTGCCGGGTGTTGTGGTAGGTGCCTGTGGTCCCAGCTACTTGAGAGGCTGAGGCAGGAGACTCACTTGAGCCCAGGAGTTGGAGGTTGCTGGAGTTGGAGGTTGCTGGAGTTGGAGGTTGCCATGGCACTCTACCCAGAGGGACAGTTTGAGGCTCTGTCTCAAAAAAAAAAAAAAAAAAAGAAATCTTCATCTTCTAAAAGATGACAGAAGAGTGTCACTTGATTTATTTACATTTGGTACATAATGTGGCCCGTGCTGGGTAGTAGGTGACAAATCAAGTGCTTACACATTTGTGTGCATCTGCATTGCTTTGAGCAGTCACAGGAAGAAAAGGAAACTTCTGGAAAAGATCTTAATCTGTGCTGCCTCAACATAATGGATAGGACAATAAGAACCATCTCTCTCTTTTTTTTTTTTTTAAATGCATAAGATCAAAAATCCTCCTGTTGGACTCAAAAAACCTCAGATCCATCTCTTGCAAGTCTGGGTGGTTTTTAGCATCAGATTGATGGTCCTAAAGACAGAGATTATTAGCTACTAATTTGTAATTAAAACCTTATGAATACTGCATTTCAATAAATCGAAGATGCCATGGTAAGACACCTTATAATTTTGTAACCCCCTCAGAAGGAACAAAACCTGCAGTTAAACTGGGTTGTACATGGATCGTTTCATGCATTCCTACTCTAGGTATATTAAAATATTAAGACACATGTAACTGAGAACCAATAAAACATGGTATCTCTAAACTTATAACGATTAGTCTTCTGTCTTAGTTTGAAGTTTGAGATTATCGTAGGTGTCTATCTTACTTGCCCGACTGTTCTGCATCAAGCCCTGGCATCCTTGCCTCTTGAGTATGTTTGTCTTCGGCCCTTTCAGTCCCACAGCCACAGACGCTCATGATTTCCCTGTCCCAGTTGTCTATGAAAACAGCTCTTTTTTTTTTTTTTGAGATAGAGTCTCAGTATGTCATCCTCAGTAGAGTGCTGTGGCATCACAGCTCACAGCAACCTCAAACTCTTAAGTGATTCTCTTGCCTCAGCCCCCCAGGTAGTTGGGACTACAGGCACCCACCACAATGCCCGGCTATTTTTTGGTTGCAGTTGTCATAGATGTTTACCAGGCCCAGGCTGGGCTCAAACCTGCCAGCCTCAGTGTATGTCCCTCAGAGTATGCCCTTACTCACTGTGCTACGGGCGCTGAGCCTGAAAATAGCCCTACTCACTGTGCTACGGGCGCTGAGCCTGAAAACAGCTTTCTGATTGTCTCCAGGCTCCCCCACCCCCGTTTTAGTGTCTCTGCACATAGCCCAGCCCTCCTAGTGTATTATATTGGCCTTCACAAAGGGCCTCCCTTCCCTAGCTCAGCCCTTCTCAGAATGCTTCTCCTTCCCTGCAAACATCCTTCCCAAAGACTTCCAGGAACATGTGGCAAGGTCCTCAAAATCACTGAGAAAAGTAGCACCTTTTCCTAGGGCTTTCATTTTATGTAATGGTAAGCAATTTATGGTATTTACTGTTTTTGCTAAAATAAACATTATGGAATAGAGTAATGAATTAGTTTCTACAATAAAACAGTTTATAGAAACAGCATTGTTGGCTCGGCACCCATAGCACAGCAATTATGGTGCCAGCCACATGCACCAAGGCTGGCGGGTTCAAACCCGGCCTGGGCCAGCTAAACAACAATGCCAACTGCAACAAAAAAATAGCCAGGCATTGTGGTGGCCACCTGTAGTCCCAGCTACTTGGGAGGCTGAGGCAAGAGAATTGCTTAAGCCCAAGAGTTTGAGGTTGCTATGAGCTGTGACACCATGCACTCTACCAAGGGCAATAAAGTGAGACTCTATCTCAATAAAACAAAAAGAAAAAAGAAACAGCACTGTTTCTGGTTATCATTCCCCTCTGCTGTTTATCTGGAGTGGATCCACATGCTCTGGCCTACTAGAATCAGCCTGTCATCCAAGTTGATCCCACCATCTTTCTAGTCTCACTTCTCTCTATTGCTCAATGTAAATTCTTTTCCTCTCAATTACCAGCTTTGCTTTGAGCTTGCGACGGTCATCTGACCTCAATGTCTGCTTTTTCTCCTCTCTGCTTTCCAAACCTGATCACACCTTCAAGACCAGGCAACTCACATGTCCTACTGCAGGGCTGCCTGCCTGACCACAGGAGCCCAGCTTTCTTCTTATCTGAAGACACTTAGTGAAATACCATGGACAGGGATTGACAAACTATTGCCTGGGGCCGAATGCTGCCTGCTAGCTGCTACTGACCAACAGAGTGGGGTAGTTACAACAGAGACCATATGCAGCAAAGCCCAATATAGTTACTATCTGGCCCTTAACAGAAGCTTGTCAACATCTAGGCTGCTTAAAGGTGAACCCACTGTGTGACACCTCATGGTCCAGGGAAAGGAGAAACTGGTGCAAGTTGAAGGCTAGCAGGGGCATTTAACCCATGTTTAGTGAATATATTCTATGGATCCATGGAAGGAAGACAAGGGAATAAAATTTGGAAGTCGGAGTGTAAGCATTGTATGAAGCAGTTTCTACATTGCCAGAGACCTACCAATTGCAGTGCTTAGTTGCAATAAGCTAAATTCTTGGGTACTAAATTCAGTCTGCTGGTGAACAGGAGAATGCTCACTAGCTTGCAATTATGTTTGATATTTGTCCTGATTTGAATATCTATAACTTACCTTTTTTTTTTTTTACAACAAACAGAAATGTATTGACTCACAGTTCTGGAAGCTTAGAAGTCCAAGATTGAGAAGCTGGCATTTGGCAAAGGCCTTGTAAGTGAATCATTCCTTGGGAGAAGGGCAAAAAGATGGAAAGAAACAGCAAGAGATTGAAATTGCAGCCTCAAGGCCTTTAGTAACTGGCATTAATCCATTCATTGGGTTCACCTCTCAGCACTGCTGCATTGGAGATTAAGTTTCCAACAGACGCTTTTGGGAGTCACATCCAAACTTTAGTAGGGTAAACAAATTCAGTCTTTCGCCATTAACTATAATGCTACCTATATATTTTTCATAGTTGTTTTTTATCTGGTGGGAAAAATTTTCCTTAATTTCTATTTTGCTGAGAGTTTTTCTGAGGAATACATTTTGGATGTTGTCAAATGACTTCTGCATCTGTTGAAATCGTATGTGTACTAACTTGTTAGTAAAGTGAGTTACTGTTCTTTTTGGGTGTTAAATAAATTCTGTTTTCTTAGGACAAGTCCAGCTTTCTTATGATGTAATAGCCTTTTTTTTTTTTTTCCGCTTCAAGAACCAGGTAACTTTATTGGGAACAATGGTAAAACAAAAAGGAAAAAAGTGAACGTTCTGAAAGGGCAATGTGCACCTCTGGACTGGTGGCCTACCCCAGGGAGCCACCCTTAGCTGTGAGGAGTCCCAGTTCAGTCCTCCTTGTCACTGCCGCCCAGGGCAACCTTGTCAAAGACGCAGTCGGCCAGGCTGGTGCGGGCAACTCCCAGCCTGCGCAGGTGGATCAGGAAGCCACCCAGCTCCCTGATGGTTTTGACCTGGTCCTGCAGATGGCGCCTCTCCGGGAAGTTGCAGAGCCGCGCGTCGCCCTCGTCGGTGGCCAGCTCGCGCCGGTTCCGGAGGTTCTGGTTGGTCTTCTTCCCCAGATGGAAGGCGTACTCCGTGGCCTCCGGGCCGCTCTCCCAGTCTTCGCGGTCGTCAGGCTTCCTGATTTCACCGAGGCAGAAGCGCCCCCCACCCCCACCCCCGCGCTGATTCTGCAGCTCCATCAGCACCTTGACCTGCTCTCTCTCCTTGTGCGACTGGCGCCGGAAGTAGCCACAAAGTGCTTCAAAGCCACATTGTCCCGGTCAAAGTAGGTGGCCATGGAGAGGTACACGAAGGAGGTGTAAAGCTTCAGGTTGATCAGGCAGTTGACGCCGGCCTCGCAGTAGGAGTGGCAGTACTGGAGCACCTGGGAGGGCACGGTGGCCATGGTGGGTGGCACAGGGCGGGGACAAGGCCCAGGCTGCGGAATGGGCAATAGAGGCCGTGAATGGCGCCAGGGGCCTACCGGCTAATGGCGCAGCTCTGTCAGACAAATCTATGACTTACCTTTCTTGTAGAACAACCAAAAAAAAAAAATGGAAACAGACTTTAAAAAATGTGTTCATTAATTATTCAACAAATATTTATCGAGTGCCTATGCTATGATCTGAATGTTTGCATCTCCTCAAAATTTACATGTTGAAACCCTCACCACTCCCCCCACCAAGAGGAAGTGGGGCCTTTGGGATGTGATTACGTCCTGAGAGCACAGCTCTCATGAAAGAGATGAGTACCCTTACAAAGAAGATCCCAGAGACGCACTAGCTTCTTCCACCAGGAGAGGTGTCATCTATGAAGCAGGAAACAGGCTCTCATCAGACACTGAATCTGCCAGGCCCTTGATTTTGAACTTGCCAGCCTCTAGAACTGTGAGAAATACATGTCTGTTGTATAAGCCACCTAGTCTATGATATTCTGGCATAGTGACCCCACTGGACTCAGTCAGCCTACTGCATGCATCTTCTAAGCTCTAAAAATATAGAGTAAGACTGACCACATCCTGAACTCTTTCGATGTTGAGAGACCATCTGTAAGTAAACGTGATCAATACAGACAGTGATAAGTGCTCTAAAGGAAATGAACGTGGTGACCTGGGACAGAGTAACTCGTACTGAGTGGACAGAGGTCAAGGAAGGGCTCTCCAAGGCTTTCCCCTGAGACTCAAAGGAAAAGAGGAACCAGGCATGCAAAGAGCTGAAAGAGAAGTCTAGAAACAGGCATAACCACTGCAAAGCATGAAGCAGTTCTGAGCTCAGTGTGTTTGCAGAAAGCCAGTGATAAATGGAGTGAATGGTGGGCGTGAGGCTGGGAGGTGGGTGAGGAGCCCTGCCATGGAGAGCCCTGTAGAGCACTGGTAGGACTTCATCTTGATTCTCGGGAGAAAAGACATGGCAGAATATTAGGAACAAAATTTTAAAGTCTGGGAAGAGATTATTCAGAGTACACAGATCTGCTACCTCTAAGGGCTAACAGGTGTAATAACTGAGCTTCAGATTTGTTTTTGGACTGTCTGATAACCACCGCCAATAGGGCTAATATGCGTTCCAAGGCCCTATGCTGAAATGAGAAAGCATAGCAGTTTCTCTGGGTGACCAGTTTTGTTCTGGTACTGGATTCCACTGGAAATGTTTCCTTAGAATCTTAGATGCAACATAAAGACCAATTTTCTAGAAAGTAGTTTTATAAAAGATCAGAACTGGTTCTCCCATAGCTAACTCTGGTTACTGTGGATCAGCAGTGGCAGTGCCACTCAGCGAGGTCTGAACTCATTCACTGGTCCCTGTCTCTGGCCTCCTACTACTCAAATATGGTTCACAGATTTCTAGGGCAGTATCTTAATGTTTTCTTCTTTTTAAATTTATTGTTGGGGATTCATTGAGGGTATGAGAAAGCAGGTTTCACTGATTGCATTTGTTAGGTAAAGTCTCTGGCCTTCTACTATTCAAATATGGTTCAAAAATTTCTAGGGCAGTATCTTAATGTTTTGTTGTTTTTTTTTTTTTTTAGGTTATCGTAAGGGTACAAACAACTAGGTCTCAATTTTTGAATTTTTTAGGTAGAGTCCCTCTTGTAATTGAGTTCTGCACCCAAAAGGTGTGACATACACTCTACCTTGTGCCCTTTAAGTGAGAGCACCATCCCCTCCCTCTCTCCTCTCCTCCCTCTCTTGTTCCCCCTCCCCCCAACTTGAATAGAATTAAGTTTATCTCCTATGTGGGTATGTATTAGATCATCTGTTGGCTTCATAATAAAACTGAGTACATTGGATACTTGCTTTTCTGTTCTTATGATATTTTACTAGGAAGAATGGGTTTCATCTCCATCCAAGTTAATACAAAAGATATAAAGTCACCCTCTTTTCTTACAGCTGAATAGTACTCCATGTTATACATATACCACAGCCTGTTAATCCATTCCTGAGTTGATGGGCATTTAGGCTGCTTCTACATCTTGGCAATTGTAAATTGAGCTGTGATAAACATTCTAGTGCAAATGTCTTTATAAGATGATTTTTTTTTCTTCTGGGTAGATGCCAAGTAGTGGAATTTCTGGGTCAAATGGGAGGTCTAGTTTGAGTTCTATGAGGACTCCCCCTACTTCTTTCCAAAGAGGTTATATTCATTTGCAGTCCCACCAACCGTGTAAATGTGTCCCTCTCTCTCCACACTCACACCAGCATAGCATCTGCAACTCTGGGATTGTGTGATGTGAGCTATTCTCACTGGGGTTAAGTAATGTCTCAGGATGGTTTTTTTTTTTTTTTGAGACAGAGCCTCAAGCTGTCCCCCTGGGTAGAGTGCCATGGCATTACAGCTCACAGCAAACTCCAACTCCTGGGCTCAAGCGAGTCTCCTGCCTCCGCCTCCCAAGTAGCTGGGACCACAGGCGCCC
>CAUYTI010155548.1:0-56683 GCA_963575145.1 Galago senegalensis | reverse complement strand
TTTAGACATTTATATTCTATACCTAGTAAATTTCACAGGGATGTACTGTATAATTATTTTGCAATTTTCTTTTTCACTTACTGTATCTTGGATGTCACTCTCCATCGTGGTCATCGCCTGGGAGTAATTTGGACAAAGTCTGGAGACATTTTTCTTTGTCATGACTGGTGGAAGGAGGAGGGTTACTGTCATCCCCTAGTGAGTAGAAACTGGGGGTTCTGCAAAGCACCTACATGCACAGGACAAGTTCCTACCACAAAAATTATCTGGTCCCAAATGTCCATAGGGCTGCAATGGAGAAACCCAGCTCTAGATCAATGAACGTAAATCAAATTTATTATTCTTAAAAGCTTCATAACACTTTGTAGTATGGGTAAATAATAATGTATTCAATTGTTTTTCTTTAATGATAGGTCTTATTTAGTTCCGTTTATATATTTGATAGTAAGAAACCAAATGTTCCACTTTATTTACAATTCCTTCTGCTCCTTTAAAGAGCAAAAATAAGCCTTATCAGAAGGACTCAAAAGAGGAATGGTTAAGAATTCATGGGCTTGTGTATAAAATTAGATTCTGGGTCACTGTGAGTCAAGAGAATTTGGTTTCAGTAAAATCACAGACTCACTCTAAATGACATGCCTTAAAGTAAGTCATTTGAAAAGCATGTCTTCATTTTTTGATTCTTTGGAATTTAAAAAAAAAAAAAAAAAGAAAGAAGCAGCAGTAACAACTCTAAAGCCTTCTTGTACGATTACCAAAACCAGAGAGGGCTACTTTTAAATAGCTGTGATAACTTTCAGAGGAAGGTATTTCTTATGACCTCTGCCTCCTCCCTTTCTCTCTCTCTCTCTCTCTCTCTCTCTCTCTCTCTCTATATATATATATATATATATATATATATATATATACACACACACATACATACATATATATAACATATTTAGAAAGTGGGAGAGAGAGAGAGCATACAGGGTAGCCGTCAAGTTCATATGCAATTTAATACAGTTGCCTATTTTAAACTGCACATGAACTTGATGGCCACCCTGTGTATATTTCTAAAAATCCATTAGTACATTAAACCATGGTGGATTGAACAAAAGAAAACAAAGTAGGTTTCAATGAAGAAAGTGATATCCAATCCAGAAGACTTTGAATGACTTCCAGATGCCATTGACAATGTAATTCAGAATCAGCACGACCCTCTGGTTAACCACAGAGGATTTGACGGAAAGGGTGCCCTACAGCAAACAGATGTTTGCTCTGTGAAACCAAAGCTCTGTGTTTCTCTAGCCCATCCTCTCTACATGTCCTGCGTATTCCTAGAAGGGTAAAATAAAGACCTGATTCTCCTTCTCTCGCAGAGCTGGCTAAAGGTAATGGAAACAGAGGCCGAGCAGTGGGTGAGCTGGAAGGCTGGGTCTCTGCGTGAACCTTTCCCTGACAGCAGTCTTCTCAATAAGAAGCAAGAGTGGGAAATTATCTCTCCTTTTGCTAATAGCTCTCTTTTTTAATTTGTAGGTCATTAATGAAAGTTCTGTAGGGAAGTAGTATGGGTTGTATATTTGGGGTTGTATTTCTGACTGTTCAGCTTTTTGGCATGAATGCTCAATGTTCAGTAAGTGTAACAGAGACCACTGTCATGCAGTAGGCCAGATTTGCATCATGGCAACAGGTCCAGCCTGACTAAGGAGCTGCTGACGTCATCAGTTTGTATTTGGGAAGACTGAAACCCTTTCCTCTTCACGTTTGCCTTCCTAGGATCAGAGCCACAGCCAGGTGTCCCAGTACCGTCAGGACCCCTCCTTGATCATGAGGTCTATTGTCCACATGACCGACGCCGCTCGCTCCGGGATCATGCCACCTGCTCAGCTCACCACCATCAACCAGTCTCAGCTCAGTGCCCAGTTAGGGCTGAATTTGGGAGGTGCCACTATGCCTCACACATCTCCTTCTCCTCCAGCAAGCAAATCGGCCACTCCTTCACCTTCCAGCTCCATCAACGAGGAGGATGCGGATGAAGCCAGCAGAGTAAGTTAGACCAGCCCTGAGCGTGTGACCTACAGGAGATTAGGGCATCACCCAGGCTCCTGTCTTGGAATTTCCTTCATGGTGTTACCTTCTCTCTCTTCTTGGATTTGGAATAGTATTTAAGTTCATGTTTTTTTTTTCTTCTAGCCTTTCACTTAATTATTTTCTGTAAAAAGCATTTTGAATTGGAAATTAGGAGACCTGGCTTCTCCTACCTAGTATAAGGCATGCCATTTAAACTCTTATAAGGCTTAATTTTTCTAATCCACAAAAAGAGGGCTTGCACTCCCTTTGCAGAAATTTCCAGAGATTCTAGACTTTTCAGAAATCCTAAACAGTTTCGGTTCATATAGAAAGCCTGTCACCTAATGCGTTGACCAATCTGCGCCCACACTTGACAGCTCCCTGCCTTTGGTCAGATCTGTCAGGGAGTAAATTCTCATCTTTTTCATTTTTGCTTTTGTCATGGAGAAATGTATAATTTGAAAATATGCACAGTTTGGAATAAGAAACTGAGGCCCAGGTGTGATTTTTCCAAATACTTAGGATAAAGAATGGAAAACAATCCTGGGATGGTCCACGTTATCCTGACTTCATCTGTGACGTGCTTACACCTACTCTGTGCCCGGGGTTTAACTCGGTTCTCATAAAGACTCATGGGATCCCCACAGGGCATGAACAGCCATGTTGAAAACCAGCTCCAGATATGATTAGTGATGAATTTGATGTATCTGGTGTGCTGAGATTACGAGCGATGCTGTTGGGGGCTGCGGGAGGGGTGATGTGAGGAGGAGTTTATCGAGAAGGTGATATTTTAATTAGGTCTGAACCGATACAGAAAAGTTTGGGAGGCAGACGAGAGAGGCCAGCATTTTGTGGGAGGAAGGACAAGGAGAAACGTCTACTTTGGGGTATCGTGACCTTTGGCATGGGGAGGACATAAAAGGAAGTTGGAGACAGAAATGTCTTCAGTCTGGTGTCTTTTTCTTTCTCTTGGTTTTGAGAGCTGATTAATTATTTGCACAGTGGATTGGTGTAAATAATTTATGCTTTAGAAAGGTAACTTGGGCTACTTATAGAATTGCCTTACAAAGACAGGGACCAACGTTAAGGAAGTTGTCAGGAGGCCTTTTTGTTCTGTCTCCTTTCATCAAAGGAGGGGACGGACAGGAGGTCCCTGATTAGTGGAACACGTAGGAGGGAGAACCAGGAAGATTTGGTGAGCCACTGGGACTTGGAGATGTAAGAGATGAGTTTGGGTTTAGTCTGAGAGTCCAACTGCATATCAGGACATGAAAGGATCAGCCCAGAAGGAGGGGAGTGTTCTGTGTTTCTCCACAGGGAAGATGAGAGCTCGGTGTGTTACTGGGTGAATGTGGCGTCTACAAGTCACAAACTGAGGCCGGAACTAGTAACAAACACCATCAGCCGTAGATGCGAGGACGTGAATTAATTAGTATTTATTAGAGAATGTAGGAGCAGGTCAAAGACAGAGCTCTGAGCCTCACTTTTTCTTTCTTTTGAGACAGAGTCTCACTTTGTCACCCTCGGTAGAGTGCTGCAGTGTCACAGTTCACAGCAACTTCCAAATCCTGGGTGTAAGTGATTCTCTTGCCTCAGCCTCCCAAGTAGCTGGGACTACAGGCGTCCACCCTGATGCCCAGCTATTTTTTTGTTGCAGTTGTCATTGTTGTTTAGCAGGGCTGGGTTTGAACCTGCCAGCCTGGGTGCATGTGGCTGGCGCTGTAACCACTGTGCTATGGGTGCTGAGCCGCCTCACTTATGTTTAAATAGGAAACAGAGAGAGAGGACTGGAGAAGACTGAGAGTGATGGAGAGGGAGGTTTTGAATAATGTTGTGGGAGTCAAAGGGATTTCAAGGTGGAATGTTTGGTCTATAGCCTCAAATTAGCACCCCGGTGAGCGCAGAGATGGGAAATGCACTAACTCTCTCTCTCACTCATAGACACAGTGAGAACTAATGGTGGAGGGAACTTGAAGGGCGCGAAGAAGGTTGGGCTGGGTTTGGGCTGGACAGAATAACCACGTGGCTCCCTTTCCCTCCTCTCCTGTGGCCGCTCATCTGCAAACTTGCCTATATGCCTCGCTGAAATTGTCACATCGAAAGTGAACCTTTTACATGACTCCCAACTGCTTCCATTTTCAGCAAGGGTCTAGGTGTTGTATAAAGACAAGGAATCCAATTTGTTATCTTTTAAGCACCTTAGTGGAGGAAGGGAGATTAAAATTATCGTTGATCATGTCACTTTGGGGTAAAGCTATTTCTCCAGCTTTCTGTCCCAACCCTTTTAAGTCAGAGGTGGAAAAATTTCTTTCAGAGAACTAATTCTGAGCTTTTATTTCAACTCTGGGACTTTTCCTTTCTGGTTGATTCTAAGAGAGTAATGATGATTAGGGTAAGTCATGGTTATCCAGGAAAGGCTTCAAAGGTTGTTGACATTATTGTTTTATACAAGTTGAGATGAGAAGGTCAACTTCTCATTTTCACAAAAACCTGCTGTGGAAATGACTTTCCTGTTGCCTTTGGTCGGGGTATTGTTGGCACGAACAGTATCAAATTTTCCTCTAGGAAAAAAATATAGTTGTGTGACTCCATTAGAAAAATGTGCATGTGTGTGTGTGTGTGTGTGTGTGTGTGTGTGTGTGTGTGTGTGAGGGTGCCAAAAAATGTATACACATTTTAAAAAAGGGAAAAAAAACTATCAAAATTGCAATACTCAATATATACCGATAACAAAAGATGAATACAAGTCATGTTGAGCACCTCTTGTGATTACAGAAATCAAAGGTGCCATGAATATTATATATGTGTGTATACACACACACATGTGAGTATTACTTGTGTGTTATATACAGATATTTTTTCTTGTTGCTGAACTAATGTCTTCCTTGAAGGAAAACTTGGCTCCAATTGAAGCTAGAAGGCATCCGACTCTCTTGAAAGTTCAGATTCATTAAGTAGAATTACACAAGTTCCACTTATTCTGAAAATTTAGAAGAAAAACTATGAGGCAGGTGTGGTGGCTCCCCGCTATAATCGCAGCACTCTGGGAAGCTGAGGTGGGAGGCTCCCTTGAGCTGAGGAGTTTGAGACCAGCCTGCGCAAGAGTGAGACCCCCCTCCACTAAAAATACCAAAACTAGCTGGGCATTGTAGTGGGCACCTCCCAGCTACTCGGGAAGCTAAGGCAGGAGGATCCCTTGAGCTCAAGAATTTGAGGTTGTTGTGAGCACTCTACCCAGGGTGAGAGAATGAGACTCTGTCTCAAAGAAGAAAGAAAGAGAGAGGGGGGGAGGGAGAGAGAGAGAAAGAAAGGAAAGAAAGATGATGAAGGCTAGAGCGTTATTGAATTAATTGTGTGGGTCATGGAAGCAAACACCATAGGAAGGAGGATATAAGCCACTTGTATGAAGTGTGGGTGTTGCTACTGCTCAGAGCAAACATTAGAAGTCCCTAAAAGTAGGCCCGTGATTCCTTAACCACTTAGAGGTTCAGAACTCTCTACAAAAGGTTGCCTACCTAATTTTCCTACCTAGTTTTCCTCCTAATAATTTTAGTTACTTGGATTAAGTTCCCAATGACTCTCATTCAGAAAGCAATAATACTCTAGGAAAATGTGCATCAGGATTTAAGGCCATTAAAAGCCCGTCTGTTAGTAACTTGAATCTATCTCTGTTGATCTTGCTCAAGGCTGGAAAATGCATTTTCTTAAACCCTTCAGGATTCCTGATGAAGTTAACTGCAACAATCATCTTCAATATAGTCATACTGTAACTTAGGAGAAGAAAACTAGGCTGATGAATCTGCGCCAGTGCCTCAGACAAAGGCTCAAGATATTTTTAATGATAAGTTAGAGCCAGGCCACCAAATTCTCTGATGAGTGTATTTAAATGATCAGTGAAATTAGGTGATGGTAGCAGGTGAATATGGAACCTAGTAGTATATAAACCGGGGAGCTCTGCCCATACCATTTTTAAGGTTGGTTCTGATCTCACGGAGCTCCTACTGCGGGTATGTGCCAGTGTCTGTGGTGGTGTCCTCGTGGGCAGGGTTACTTCCCATGTGTGATAAGTATCTTCTTTTTGGTCTCAGTGACTTTAAATATTAATTATTAGTACCCCGATTGTACAGGTTTTTCCTTGTATCAATTTCCTTTCTATCTCTAAAGTAGTTTTGACATTTTTCTATTTCTTGTTATCCTACTCTTTAGAAAGTTGTTCCTTTAGAAAATAGAGATGACCTTTTCCTTGCAGGACCAGTGTAGAGCGTGTAGCTAATTTCCGTCTGAGTTTCCGGAGATGCGTTAGTAAGATAACATTCTGGCCCCCCAAAATCAATATAGGCAGATGACGCATATGGCATGTGACTGGGCAAGGGACCTCATTTAGGATATTTAAATATGATCAGTATCCTGGATCTTATGGAGGTTTAACTTCTAACATCCTTGAAAATGTAAACTATTTTGTTTATGTGTACATGTGGCAATATATGTATGTGTATATATAGCATCGCCTGGGACAGAGTGTTCTGTTTTTCATTATCATAATTGCTATTTAGAGCATATGTTACAAATGTATTGAAGATACTTCTGGGTCTCATTAATCAATGTCCTAAACACTGATCTCTGCCGTCCAGTTAACTCTAAGCACGTTGACCCTCTGCCGTGTTGGTTGGGTGGTGATTCATCTGCAGACAATGCTTAACAAAACCTTAAAAGAACAATTACAGATCTGAGTTAGGTCTTGCTACATTCTCTGCAAGTACCTTCCAGGCGGTGAATTCTCTTCCTGCTTTGCAGGCCATCGGAGAGAAAAGAGCTGCTCCAGATTCTGGCAAGAAGCCCAAGACTCCAAAGAAAAAGAAAAAGAAAGATCCGAATGAGCCTCAGAAGCCAGTGTCAGCGTACGCCCTGTTTTTTAGAGACACACAGGCTGCAATTAAAGGTCAAAACCCCAATGCAACTTTTGGAGAGGTCTCTAAGATCGTAGCATCGATGTGGGACAGCCTTGGAGAGGAACAGAAGCAGGTGAGGCAGAGAGCCGCGTGGCCGCCTGGGACCAAGTGACCAGAGCATCCCTTACACCTGTTCTGGGTGCACACTTTCACTTCATATGACTGCTTTTTATGAAAGCCTTTTCGAAGCTATGGAATTAAAAAATACACAAATGTATAGATCTAAACAAGTTGCCAGTTTCACTGATTTCTCTGTCAGCTTAAGGGTGCATGCTCAGAACCCATTCAGAGGAGGGTTGGAAGAAATCCAGGCAGTATCCAGCAAGCATAAACTTTTGATGATAATCTTTTCATTTTAAATAATGTGGAATTTTCCCCCTTCGTTCAGAAAGGGCACTACAAAGGGCTTAGGTCCATCCTGCTTGCCTTTCCATTGATCATCTCTCTGAACCCTTGTGCTGTCCTGGTGGGTTTCCAAACTTTGAAGCTGCCTCTGCACGTCTCATTGTCACTAGGCATTTGAAATTTTATTCCAAGTTCATTTTAAAGCGAGGCAGTATGAGAGGTATTCAGAGATTAGCCATGCTGGTGGGAGATACTTCCTTAGAGGCCTGGTCTCCTCTCCTTCCCGGAGGGGCAGCTCCCCCACGCAAATGAGGAGAAGAATGCTTCCCGTGGGGGTCAGGCCCCCCTCTGCTCCTTGCATGAAACTCCAATTACCATTAATAGGAGGTAACTTTTAAATAGCCACAGAAGAACAGAAGGACCCCTATGAGTGATAAAGTCGAATAATTGTTTACCTTTGATTTCTATTTTCAAATCGTACACTCATTTCACCAACTCATTCCTCCTGTACCTATAGAGTGTTCCAGTTTGCAGTGAGTTTATTGGTGTATGTGGCAGACTGATTTTTCTGTCCCAGAAATGTAATTCTTACGGACTGGGAAACTGCTTGCCGCACTTAACTTTTAAACTCTGGAGAGAAAGATAGTTGCCCTTTGCTGGAACTCCCAGCCATTGGCCACCTGAGAGAAAGGATGCCCAAGTCACGTTTAATGTATTGGGGTTTATTTATGTAACTCAGTTGCCTCACAAATGGAAATCGCCCTTGTTCTTTGATTTCTGACCGATTTCTTTTTCTCTAAAAGAAAACCAAGGTCGAAAGGCCTCCGTGTGTATCTTTCTGTGTTCACACACTCTACCTATCATTTTTATCCTCCTATTCGGTAAAGCCGTGTAAAGGAAAGAAGATTCTGATTATTTTCTATAACATAAGCCGTATGTGGCAAAGTTTCTGCTTCTCGTAACCTTTTGATTGCCTTAGCAGGAGGCTGTCAGCGGTTACACTCAAGGAATCCCTATTACAATCGGAAATCCATTTCTCATTGGCCAATAGTAGATATCAAAACTGTGCTCCAGTGAGGGTAGCAGGGTTTGGTTTGGTTTTAATATCTGTGTGTGTGTGTGTGTGTGAACATTTAAAAGTGAAAGCCAAGGAGACCCACCGTTTTTTATGAGTTATGTTTATGGGACCTAATTTGTGCAGGAGTTATTTTATAGCTGAGAATTTATACACTAAAAGTGGTGCTAATTGTGGTCTTTTAATAGGTCTATAAAAGGAAAACAGAAGCTGCCAAAAAGGAATACCTGAAGGCCCTGGCCGCGTACAGGGCCAGCCTCGTTTCCAAGGTAAACCTGGGCGGGAGTGGCCGGCGTCTGACATAGTTATGCCGCCGAACGCAGCCCTCAAATGTAGAAACCATAAATGGACTCCCCTAAGGGTTGATCAGAAAGCATCGCGAACTACTCATAAATGCATTGGTCTCCATTAGAGGTTACCCGAATGACGACATGAAAAATAGGAGTTAATTTAAGTGCCTGAATCTAAATTGTCTCCAAAAGACTCACAGATCTTTCTACATATGCATTTCACACAGCCTCTTGTTCTTTCTGTTTGTCAGGGACCAGGATCTGAGTTCATGTCCTTTATTTCAACTGGGAGATGTTTGTCAGGCGTTTTTGGACACCACATCATAAAATTTCCAGCAGTTACATTGCTACAGTGGGGGTTGTTGCATTTTGACCAGACTGTTCCATATCATATAAATAAATAAACCTCATGATTATTTAAAATAAAATTACATTCCGAGTACTAAAGGAAAAAGTCTATGTATTATACATACAGTATACAGTGGGCCCTGATAAAGTGCACCCGTGATCCAAACTAATGTCACTCTGGGTTTATAATTACTTAGATCCAGAAAGAGCACAAACGGCTACATTATATTATTTAAGGTTTAATTAACATTATCTGTTGGCTTCCTGGAGTTTAGGGAGAGTTAGGGAGGATAATTTGTTCTAAAACATTTTTGCTCTTGATAAATTTCTTCTGGCAAAGAGAGAGACCATTTCATGGTCTCTGTTGTTGCCTTGAAGTACAACATAGGGCCTCACAGTCATTTAGAAAGGCTCTTTCCCTTTTCCTCATCTTCCCTGAGTTGTTTCTTCTTTGTATTATCTTTATTAAGATCTACCGTTGACAGCTGCTCAGAATCCCATCAACAGAGGTCCTCTGTCTCTGCTGACAGCTTAGGACACTTCCCACTTTATTAGAAAGAAAAAAAACATTTATCAGGTCAACAGCAGCACCTTTTTTTGAGACTCGGGAAGACACACATCGGAAGATATACTGATTCTGTTCTCAGATCTGTACATTGGCAGAAAACAACTGATCGTGTGGGTGACAGACGTTAAGAACTGAAGTACAGTTGATGGTCAGTTAGATGGACCGATGTGAGTAGCATAAGAGTGTGCATGTTCTTCTTACGTGAATCATTTATTCATTTATCCAGAAACAGGTATAGGTGGTCTTTGTGAATTAGAGCAGGAATAATTGACCATACATGGATGTAAGCCAAGAACCAGGATCTCAAAAGGGATTCAGAAAATATTAACCAGTAGGCCAGGCACAGTGGCTCACGCCTGCAATCCTACACTCTGGGAGGCTGAAGCGATGGATTGCTTGAGCTCAGGAGTTTTGACACCAGCCTGAGCAAGAGTGAGACCTGTCTCTAAAAACAGCTGGGCATTGTGATAAGTGCCTGTAGTCCCAGCTACTCAGGAGGCTGAGGCAAGAGGATTGCTTAAGCCCAAGAGTTTGAGGTTGCTGTGAGCTCTGACACCATGGCACTCTTCCCTGAGAGACAAAATGAGACTTTGTCTCAAAAAAAAAAAAAAAATTAGCCATTAATTATTTAAGTCTAGACTTAGGATAATTTAAAAGTTAAACCTTGTGTGCCAGAATTAGGATTCAGAAATATTTCCAAATGGAATTCAATGACCTTAAAACCCCTATAGAATGGTATTTAAGATGAATAAATCTAAAATACAGGTTTTTTTTTAAATTTTTGTTTTATAATTCAGTAAATACAATTTGAGAGGATTCTAAATTTATATTGAAGCAACTGAAATAGTCCTTGAAATACAAGTTTAGAATTATTTTAGCCTGAACCCAAGGCGTAAAATAGCTGCTAATACAGTGATCATGTAGGAAGGAGGCAGCATCTAATTGTCTAGAGCTATGACTAGCTTCTGTCTTGCCCCCGACAACTTAAAGAGAGATGGCAGCCAATTGAAGGCCCTCCAGAGAGCTGCCTCCATGATGGTGAGGACTGGAAATCAAATGGTATTAGGACAGTGGAGAGAATCGGGGAGGTGAGAATGTGGGGGCGTGTGAGCTGAGACCACAGATACCAGGGTCATTGTATAAGGGAAGCTGAGTTAATCTCTCTGCCCTCGGAGAAGAACTCATCAACAGGTGAGGGTGTGGGGAGCAAGATTTTAGTTCCAACGTCCGGAGTAACATTTGGGTCTCATCATAGTTAACTTATGTCTCTATATGCAGAGCCCCGGACGTCCACCCTTAAGATGTGACTTTACTATGACTTTTAATCTTCACAACATCCAAAGAATTGCCAGAAGCTTAAATTGTAAGGGAAGAAAGAGGCAGGCAGGGACAAACTATAATCATTTCCTGTCACCATTTACCATGGAGGTGACACCTTAGTGCAGTGGTTCTCAACCTTCCTAATGCCTCGAGCTTTTAATACAGTTCCTGTGGGTTGCGACCCACAGGTTGAGAACCCCTGACAGAGGCCCAGCAGTGCAACTGCCTAGTCTAAATATGGACTTTGTGGTTTCTGAAGACTAGCTTGGTGATTTTTTAAATACTGGCGTATATAAGAATTATGTATGTGGCTGTGTGGACAAAGCCATGTGTAGGAGATAATTTTGAGTATTTACAGCCCGTCTCTCCCTCCAGTAAATGTGCAGCCACACTAAGCTTTGGTAACGCAGAGCTGTTCACTGACTGGTGCTTCACAGTGATTACAGGTGTTCATTCAAACAGAAGCCACTGGAGGTGACTCTGTCTGAGGTCACTTCTCAGGTTCCTTCCAATAGTCAGATTTTATACATCTGAGTCATAACAACTTACCAGGTAAACATTCAAAACTAGGAAAGATGGTGGGTGACTGCCTCCAAGACGCCCTTAGCATCCCCTTAGAAGCCCTAATTTTGTAAAGACTGAAAGGAAAAAATAATCTTTAAGATGAGTCATTCCAATTACTGTTGCATTAGTAAAAGAATTTATTTTTGTGGTGGTAATGATGTGCTTTTTATTTTTTCTTTTTGAGACAGAGTCTCACTATGTCACTCTCGGTAGCACAGCAACCTCAAAGTTGTGCACTTAGGCGATTCTCTTGCCTCAGCCTCCCAAGTAGCTGGGACTACAGGCACCCACCACAACAGGCAGCTAATTTTTATTGCAGTTGTCATTATTGTTTAGCTGGCCCAGGCCAGATTCGAACCTGCCAGCCTTGATGTATGAGGCTGGTGCCGTAACCACTGTGCTACAGGTGCTGAGCCTGATTTTTTTCTTTTTTTTTTTTTTTTTGAGACTGAATCTCTTTTGCCTTGGGGCAGAGTGCCCTGGCATCATTGTAGCTCACAGCAACCTCAAACTCCAGGGTTCAAGAAATCCTCTTGCCTTAGTTTCCCGAGTAACTGGGACTGTAGGCATGTACCACCTGTGGTAGAGACGGGGTCTCACTCTTGCTCAGGGTGGTCTTGAACTCCTGAGCTAAAGCAATCCACCTACCTTGGCCTCCCGGAGTGCGAGGATTATAGGCGTGAGCTGTGTCCCCAGACGTAGTGGTGTGCTTTGGGCACAAAGTGTAATAGGTAGTCTCTCTTGGTGTTTGTTCCTAGACCTGCTGTTTATTGTGTGATAAGTTCTTCAGTGTTGAACATTCTCCCCTTATCTGTGGCTCCTTTGCTTAATGCTGGAAATTTTCAAAAATAGTTGGTAAAGCAAACATTTCTGAAGTCGTGAAATGCTTCAACTTAGTATCTCTGAGGCACCCAGTGATATTTTTCTTGTGTTCAAGTGAGCACTTTTGTACATAATCATGCAAACCCAGGGCTTTGGTGTGTCCTAAACACTTAACACATGAGTTTGTTTCATTCTCACAACTTCTTCATGGGGCAGATGCTGTGCGACCCCATGTTATAAATAAGGAAACCCAAGAACAGATGGGTGAATTAACTTGCCCAGAGTCACAAAGAGGTTAGGTAGTACAGCTGGTTTTGAACTAGGGTAGTCCGTAGGCTACTAGTGTCTTTCAACATGGGGCTCTCAGTGGGGAGGTCAGTGCAGATTTCAATGTGACAGAATTGCTGCCCTTCAGCAAGGGTGGCAGCTCTCTTTGGCACAGGAGTGCCATGTAACAACCATCCCCAAAGCTTAGTGATTTTAAAAGATAAGCGTTTAGGGTGGTGCCTGTGGCTCAAAGGATTAGGGCGCTGACCCCATATGCTGGAGGTGGTGGGTTCAAACCCAGCCCTGGCCAAAAATTGCAAAAAACAAGCAAACAAAAAAAGGTAAGTGTTTATCTCAGAGGGTGCCAGTTAGCTCAGATCCAGGCTGGACCCCTCCACAGGGTCAGCTTATAGTTTGGAGGGGAGGGGACTGAACTCATTGGCACACATGGCAGTTGATTGGCTAGAAGTGAGTTCCTTCCTGTGTGAGGTGTCTGGGCCACTTGTCTCTCTGGCCACGGGGTGGTGGCAGGTGGAGAGAGGGAGACAGAAGGAGAGAGAAGGTGCAGGGTCTCTCGAGTCCTCAGCTTGGAACTGGGACAGTATCACTGTCATCGCGGGACTAGCCCAAGAGTGAGGGGTTGGGAACTTGACTCCACCTCTGGGAGGAGCTTAAGAGTCACACCATGGAACATGGGTACTAGGCAGCCTGAATAGTGGTGGCCATTCAAAAAAGAAAAAAACATCCGTTTGTAATACCTTATTGTAAACACATGTGTATTACTGTAACAATCTGGAATTTTCTCCCCGGCAACGCAGGCGGCCGCTGAGTCTGCAGAAGCCCAGACCATCCGTTCCGTTCAGCAGACCCTGGCGTCCACCAATCTCACGTCCTCCCTGCTCCTCAACGCTCCCCTGTCTCAACACGGGACAGTGTCGGCGTCGCCTCAGACTCTCCAGCAATCGCTCCCCAGGTCGATCGCCCCCAAACCCTTGACCATGAGACTCCCCATGAACCAGATTGTCGCGTCCGTCACCATCGCGGCCAACATGCCCTCGAACATTGGGGCTCCACTGATAAGCTCCATGGGAACCGCCATGGTCGGCTCAGCCTCCTCCACCCAAGTGAGCCCTTCGGTGCAGACCCAGCAGCACCAGCTGCAGCTGCAGCAGCAACAGCAGCAGCAGCAGATGCAACAGATGCAGCAGCAGCAGATGCAGCAGCACCAGATGCATCAGCAAATCCAGCAGCAGATGCAGCAGCAGCACTTCCAACACCACATGCAGCAGCAGCTGCAGCAGCAGCAGCAGCAGCACCTCCAGCAGCAGATCAGCCAGCAGCAGCTGCAGCAGCAGCTACAGCAGCATCTGCAGCTCCAGCAGCTGCAGCAGCTGCAGCAGCAGTCCCAGCCCTCGCCCCGGCAGCACTCCCCCGCCGCCTCTCAGATCACATCCCCCCTCCCGGCCATCGGCAGCCCCCAGCCGGCCTCGCAGCAGCACCCGCCGCCGCAGATACAGGCGCAGACTCAGACTCAAGTGTTATCGCAGGTCAGTATTTTCTGAAGACGCGCTCGCGTGCGTGGCGGACGGTCCCCTGCGCGGAGGAGGAGAGCGGCGGAGGAGGGGAAGGCAGGAGGATGTGGCTGAGACTTGTAAGCTGATGTTGCTGGCGCGGCATCCGTGACAGATCACACGGTCCTCTCTCGTGTCTATCAGATAGGCAATAAGAACCGCAGTGTAGCTGGGAACATCTTTTAGCTGACTGTAAATCACTTTGTTTCTAAACAAGAACACCTGTGCTCTTTTCTGTGCTGCCTTTTTTTTATTTATTCAGGCTATACCTACAATATGTGAATCAAACTGTTTGATGGATCCTGGGGACGTACCGATGACTATAGACTGGCCTCTCTGAGTCGTAGAAAAATGGCCTTATTTCTCCAGAAGTGAGTAATCCGCACTTCCAGGCTGTTTGAACTTCCGAAGCCCTAAAAATAAAAAGCACAGTTGTAACTACCTGAGATACGCGAAGTTCCAGTTTCATACAAGCCTTTGTATGACGTGAATAGTGGATGGCATTTTTTTGTCATGAAAAAAAAATAATGTAAATCACAGACTTTTGCCAAAGCTCTTATTTTTTTTCCTAAATCTCTCCAGAAAGAAAGAAAAAAAATGCAAGTGATTAGATTCAATTATTGACTCTGTTTCCACTTTTTATCCTTGACTTCTCCAAATGAAATCACAGTATATGTTGTAACAGAATATCTATGACCACTGTAAGCCCACTATATGCATTCCAATTAGAAGAAGAGAAATGTGAATATTATATTCCGTGTTTTGAGTGACAAGTTTCAAAAAATGAAAAAAAACACTGTATTTTTAAAAGGGAAATGCACTTAAATGAAAACAGTTATTACAAAAGTTAAGATTTAAAAGAGAAAAAGCAAGAGTTTTTATTATGATGTAATACTGGTAGACTATTTAAAAGGCGCACCACATCGGAATAATCAATGTAAATATTTTCTTTCAAAGTTGTAAGTTTTCATATCATGTGTTGTAAAGTTTTCCTAAATGAGGCTTTAACGTAAACACTGGTGACAGAAACCATTCATTGCTACATTGCTTATTGTGTTTTTATGCTGTTTTATACTTTTTTATGAGTTACGATAGCAGCAATTAAGTTGTTTGTATTTTGCTTAACTAAAACAAAAAATGCTTTTATCTTGCTATAGAATAAACACATTTCAGTAAAAACCGTGGACTGTATTTTGATGCAACAACAAGGAAAAACTGTTCACTTTTCAAATAAAATGTTATGTCCAATTTCACTTTGGGTCCCTTGCCTACGTCTCAGATGGGGACATATGCCACATACCCAGCTTTATTTAAGCATCATCTTCGGTTTTCAGTCGGAAATATATTCATGGCTGGAGTTTGGATTGCCGGGCCCAAATCCAGGCACCGTAAACAAAAAACAAAAAATCCCACTGGAAATATTTTTGTAATTTGTCCTTTTGTTACTATACAAGGGCAAGGTAAGTGTGTAAAGAAAATTCCATTTGCTTTCTATTTGGGGCTAGAACTGGCTGGGCATGGTGCTGTTATTGCTATTAAAACGGATAGTGAATGCTCATTCTTAAGCCAAAATAATGATTGTGGTGCCCGTTTCTTCCCCCCTTTTCTTGCTCTGTGGTGGCCCCTCTTTGAGAGCAGTGTGACCACTATCCCCAGTTGTCTCCCGTGATTAATTACAGCATCTGTCCTGTCAGAAGCTATAATGAAGAGGTCTTGATAAAAATTGCAAATTACCACTGGCAACAGTCTTAAACTGCTTATGATAAAATGAAAATTAAAAACAGCAAGTGTCAACCCTGAGCAGAATCCTAATCGGGAAAGAATGAGATCGGAGGAGGTGCTGTCTGTGGCTACTGGGAGCAAGACGTTCAAAAATAATGGAATATGGATTCCTCAAAGTTGTTGTTGTATTTCAGAGAATATTTACTGTATGTTGTGGCTTATGAATAATGAATTTAGCTTTCAATATTTCATAATCCTCTCATACTCTGTGTTATGTACAAATATTGAACAGCAAGAGATTCTAATTATAAATTTATAGATTTCTTGCTGCAGAAAAATTTATGCCTAAATTGAAGCTTTTCCTAAGACGTATTAATTGACAGGTATGTGTGTTCAAACGCTCTTAGAATGATGCCTAATCACATGTACAATGGGGCGATTGTACTCTACCAAGAAATGATCTGCTGACATCAGACTCCACTGATGGTAAAAGATTTTCTGCGAATTGAAACTAACATTACATAACAATAAGAACCATTTTATATTCTGTTGCAAAACCTTTAGACAAATGTCTTCAAAATTAATTGGTAAACTCCATGTGACAGTAATTGTGTATTAGTTCTGTAATTGTCATTTTGAAAACCCATGAAGTATTGCTTGGAAAAAAAGTGTCACTAGCGATAAGACTTAATTGCAAGTGAAGTCTGTTCTCAACTGTTTGCAGTTAGAAGCAGGTGTTGCAACATCTATTAAATGATTTTATAAATCTAAGGTTTTATCACATTTGATTAAAAGCTGCTCAGCCACTGATGGTCAATTTCAGGGGGGAAAAAAGCTTAATTATTGCAGTTTAAAAACTTAATCTCTAGGCAAAACTATATATTTGAAATGTCAAAAGGCTTGAATCTCAAAAAGAATTCCCCAACCTTGTTACCAAATTATTTTTCTCAGGATTCATGCAAGCAAGTTATAATTCAGCTTATATTTCAATTTGTACAGGTGACTTGGTTTTTTTCCTGAGATGTAAGTAAGTAACATGGTACATTTTTTTTTTTTTTTTTTGTAACAGCGCAGAAAGAAATCAGGTAATGAAAATGAGGCATGAGAACTGTGGTATCTGATTAGTGTACCACCTTAGTGGCCTAAACGCTTCCCCCATTAAGGAATCTTCCCCCTACCCCAACCCCCACCTCCATCACACACACACCATGACTCTCCCCCCGTACATAGTGTGGACATTATTTTATTAATCTGGCTAAACATGTCTGGGATTTGGGGACATTAACCTGTACTGCCATATGATGGGAGGACATAAGCAGTTTTCATTGTCAGCTGACGTGGGGTCATTAGTTCCTCACTCAAAGAACAAAGGCTTAAATGCCTTCGAGCAGCATAATTTCTGCTATATATTCCCACCTGACGGAGGTTTGAAGGCTTTCTGGACAGATGGATTAATATCTCAAGTTTAAGCAGGAGTCCGCTGTGTCCATTCAGCGGGCTTTAGACATCTGAATGGTTCCTCTCCCATTTCTCACTCCATGGAGCATTTTTCAGCACTGGACTTCCATCTAACCTTTCCTCCCCCCACCCAACCCCCTTTGTTTGGCTTTTGTTTTGCAACAGCTGTTATTATCGTTTTTTGGTCAGCTGTGATTGCTGGAGGCAAAATAGGACCAGATGGTGTTTTGCTATGCATGAATGCAGCGTTAGAGGGGTTGGGATTGAATAGGCCAAGTTTGAATGGTGTCTATGCACCACCTGCCTGCCTTAGCCGCGGCGTACACACCACAGTAGCATGATCCGTCTCCGACCTACTCCAGTCGGATGGGAAAGTGGAGAGCAGAGCTGGATTTTCCCCATATTTATTGATCTTCCATGCACTAACAGAATAATGTAGTGTACAGGCAATTTGAGTTAATTGGATATGACACAGCATGGACCTGTAATCTATCACTCTAAAATTCTGGTTCACTTTAAGGATCTCACTGCTCCCCAAAATACACACACATGCACAGGCGCGCACACACACACACACACATGCTGTATAGCAGCAAAAATTAATGGCCTAAGTAGGCACTCGTTTTTTTAAAAGTCTGTCTAAGAAGTCTATCTAGAATATAGTAGACTTAGGAGTCTGAGATTGAGGTTTTGGAAAGAGAAAGACATTCAGAAATGTTAACAGTGTGAGATCAGAAAAACCCAACAAGCTCTGGTATGATTAGGAAGTCCTCAAATTTGTAGGTTATTCATTCAATATAGTGCATTTTGAAGAAATGTGCCTTCCTCAGAAGAGCAAACGGATACACAACCCAGACTTGAATTCGCTTAGAAAATATTCTTAACGGTGTAAACTTGTTTCTCCCCATTCCCTCAAATACAGTTGGCTGTACTGATTATCTGAGCTGTCCTCAAGGATAAACATTTTCTCTGAATTGTAAAGCTGATGAACAGATTTAGCCACATAGACTGTGGTCCTGCAGGTGTGCAGGTTTTGTGTCAGTGAGTGTTACTGAGGAAAAGCCATCCCATCTCCGAGCTGCAGAGTTGGATGTGCCAATTGTAGCTCCCTTTTCCTGAGGCCCTAATGACTTACTTCTCCCGCCTGCAAAACAATGTGATCAATGTGATCGGTATCAAAGGAGATGTGAAAATAAACAGGGCCTTTTAAGAACTTTGTATGCGGCTCAGTACCTGTGGCTCAAGTGGCTAAGGTGCCAGCCATATACACCTAAGGTGGTAGGTTTGAATCCAGCCCAGGCCTGCCAAACAAATGATGGTTGCAACCAAAAACTAGCCAGGAACTGTGGCAGGTGCCTGTGGTCCCAGCTACTTGGGAGGCTGAGGCAGGAGATTGGCTCGAGCCTAGGAGGTGGAGGTTGCTGTGAGCTGTGATGCCACAGCACTCTATCCCAGGGGGACAGCTTGAGGCTCTGACTCAAAAAAAAAAAAAAAAAAAAGAAAGAATTCTGTATGTATTTGAAAATTTCAATAATACAAGTTTAAAAAGCAAAATAACAAAATGACTAGACTATTCTTAACTTTAGGGGCCTTGCCCACCCCTCCCTCCCTTCCTCCCTCCCTTCCTTCCTTCTTTCTTTCCTTTCTTCTCTCTCTTTTTCTTTCTTTCTTTTTTTTTATTGAGGTAGGGAACCCCACCAGACAGAATAATTTGTGTACCAAGAAGATATAAAAATGTGTTTTTTTGCTTTTTTTAGTGTGAGAAAATTAAAATTCATTTAGACAGCAGAGGGGTTGCCATTCCTTAGGGGTTTTAGGGAAAGCTGTATGAAATTGATGGCGTTTAAGAGGTGCTTGGAGGTTGTGTAAGCTTTCAGTAGGCCAAGGTGCAAGACATATTGTGGAGGAAACGGAAAACATCTCCAGCTGTAGGGAGAGCAGAGAAAAGCCATCGATCTTGAAGGCTAAGATCTAAAAACAGCAGTAGCGAGTCTAGCGAATGTGGACGCATAGCGCTTGGGTGGAGGGGAGCAGGTAGAGTGCTGGAATTTGGGGTGCACACTGGCAGGACGTCTGCCAAGGATGTCCGAGCGATTAACTGAAAAATCCCAGAAGATATCCAAGTACGGAAGGTCTGATCGGAGTTGAGCAAATGCATAAAAACTTTATCTACTTCCTCAGAAGGGAGCATCCAGTTGACGCTAAAAGATGAAAGAAAAATGGAATAAGATCTCCACGTGAAAGTGCATCTCATAATTAATTATTCACATGCATAAATAAAGCCATCCCGTCACACTTGCTCTCCCACCAGTCCCCTCTTCTGGGCACAAGTACACACCGTCCACAGAGCCAAATCAAGGCACGTCCCCCACCCCTTTTTTTGATGGGAACTGTAGAATAAGCCTTATCCTTCCATTAGCATCGCGAAGGAGATCATTTTCTGTGTTTCTGCTGCGAAAAGAAAGCTATTTTCACCACTGGTGCAAAGTACCTCTCGGTGCTTGAACTCAAACGTGATGAATGATGAAAAGAAACCCTTGCTTTGTTGCCGAGTGAAACCTCGGGCAGCACTGGGAGGGATGTTGGTTATGGTCTCAATTTAATTTCAAAGAAGAAGCTTCACAGATAGAAAACGTGAATGTGGATATACCCTCCTTAGCAAAGGAAAAATGCTCTTTTGTGAAACATCTCATTATGCCCAGCCTGTGTATGGTACCCCGTCCTTTTCAAAGCGATTTTCTGTGGATTTCTTCATTCGGTTCCCTTTCTATGTAGAGCAGGAACGAACCTCCTGTAACAGGGGAGGAAACTGAGGCACAGAGCGAGGTGGGGCTTGTTCCAAAGTCTCTTTGCTTGCAAGAGGCCCCATCAGAAACGGGAGGGCATTTCCTCCCCCTAGCTATCCTGGTGTTCTATTTGCCTTCAAATATTTGCACATACATTTCTGTCGATCGTAGATTTCTACATAGGTGTGTAATATATGGGTTTGTTCATGGACCCAGTGAGATGGCTGAAACCCATCACAACAGCCAGCAGAGTAACTGCCCCACGGTTTCCTGATGGCCAGGCAGACTGTAAAACGGAGCAAGTAGGAGACTAGTCCGAGTTCTCAGTGGGGCATGATGGCACACAGCACTTGTTTTGGTGCGAATACTTTCCAATTGGATTCTTCTCCCTACAATTTTTTGGTCAGGCAAATGCTTTGACTTGTGGTGTCCAAGTGTCAGGGCGTGGGGTGCCTCCACCAAAGCCCAAGTATCATGCTACATGTTTGAAAAAGAAAAAACTTAAGAAGGCTTGAGACGGGGAGACGATCTGGTGGGTGTGCACTGTTGTGCATCACTTAAGGAGCCCAGTGAATCCCTCCAATACTGAGCATGAAAGCCAAGACGGGCCGGGGAGGAGGCTCCCTCGGGATTGTACAGAAATGGCCATGCACACTCCACTGGGAGTCACCACCCCGTCTCTGAGACCCCATCCCCCTTGTTAAATGGGGTGCATCATTCCCCAGGCAGCTGCATGTCCAAGGAGATACAACCCCTGTCCTTAAGATTTTTAAAAAATATTTCATTTATATTTATTTATTTATTTTTTGCAGTTTTTGGCTGGGGCTGGGTTTAACCCACCACCTCCAGCATATGGGGCCAGCGCCTTATCCCTTTGAGCCACAGGTGCCACCCAAGATTTTATCATTGTCTTAATTTTAAGTGATCAGAGCACTAAAGCTGCCTTAGACACCTGCTAAGATGAAGTGTCAGAGAATGGCCACTGTGAACCATTTCATCCAGAGCACAGGGCGTGAGCATTCCGGCATCGGGGGCCTTCCTTTACAAGCTGTTTGAGTGTCTTATCCAGAGTCAGCAGAGTCCTGGTTATTTTGAAATCCGGGTCTTATGTTTATTTTCACATTTTGGCCTACTTTTTCTTTTCAGTCAGTTTGCTTTGTACCCGAGGATATATTGTTAACAAGAAAGATGCTTTGATAACACTCCCTGTTACGTGTCATTACTGACATTCCTGGGACAGGCAGAGAGCACCTTAGTTTTAAGTTTGTTGCAAGGAGCAAACGTGATGCCACATTCTAAACCTGATTTCATTGGTAATTTGTGAATTTGATACAAGATCTTAGTCCAAATCATTGAGGCCTGCTGTTCCAGCCCTCACCCTGTCTCCCCATTCTTAATCCCCTCCTGTATAATTGGTACTGAGTATGTGGAATCCCAAGGCACACATAATAGCATCTGAGGAAATTACCTGTGTACAGTTTGACCTCTTGGGTGTTTTTTGGCTGCCAAATTAGGACATCCGTCTTTGGAAGTTTAGACAGTTACCTGGAACAACTGGCACCATTTTGCCCATAACATTTTTATAAGTTGTGTCCAAATGCTGGCATACCTAGCTTGGAACTTTTTAATGATGTTCAGAATATCTTGGCCAAAGAATTTGAATGCAGCCCTAGTTCTTTCCAAATCAGAACCTAATTCCGCAGGGGAAATGCAGTGTCCTTTGGCATGCAACAAACAGAATCATTGCTCATGTTATTTGAAGGTTGAAATTCTTAGAAGGGGAGGAAGAGGAAGAGCAGGAGAAATAGTTTTCTCACAGGTTAAACGCTAAAATCTTGATTAGGGAAGCGATCAGAACATTTTTCAGGGAAAATTTGAAAATTTTTCAGATTTAAATATGCTAAAAAGGTAACCATGTCTTTTAGTTCTAGATCATCAAAAGCTCAGAAATGTGCTGACTGGGCTTAGTCAATCTCTAGACACCAGCAACCAACCAGTCACAGCAAAATGACTTTTGAGAAAGGCACAAATTACCTCTCTTAAATCGTGTTTAATCACTGTGCAGAGTTGCATTTGTGAGGTAAAGTCCCGTTGTAGCTGGGTCCTGCACCCGGGAGATGTGCCACATACCCCTGTGCCCACGAAGAGGGACACACCAGCTCCCCTGCATCCTTTCCCTCCCCCCAGATTGAATCAAAATGAGTTTTGGTTTGTCTAATAGCTTCATATTAGTACTGAGTACACTGGATACTTGCTTTTCCATTCTTGTGATACTTTGCTAAGAAGAATGTGTTTCAACTCCACCCAGGTTAATACAAAAGATGTAAAGTTTCCACCTTTTTTATGGCTGAATAGTACTCCATGGTATACAGATACCACAGTTTGTTAATCCATTCATGAGTTAATGGGCACTTCAGTTAAGAAAACCTTATTTCTTTTGTGGATAAAATGTATACTTTTTTCAGTTTTTCACTCAATTATAGCCTCTTTTGAGTTGGTTAGGTAGCTGTCCGTAGAGGTTTAAATTCTTGAACCACAAAGTGCTCCGAGACCAGTCATCTTTTTAAGCTGCTCTTCTCTTTAATTGAATTATGTCGGGAATTAGGCTTTAAGTCAGAGAAACAAGAGCACAGCTAGAGAAGATCATCAGATTCGTGTGGTTTCGGGGGACTCAGGCAATAGCCACAGAATGGCTTGGCCCCCGAAACTAATAAGCTACGTTGTGCAAGCCTGTGTTCCTACAACAACTAAGAGTTTTATGTTTGATACAGATGGTGTTTATACAGAGTATGGGAGCTCAGCATGACAAACAGTCATGAAACAGACTGGGGTTTGGTATAATTATTCACAATTACTATTGTATAATTGAATGCCATAACTATTATATAAAAAATATTTTAAGAAGTAGACTCCGCTCATACTTCCATAATAGTTCTTAACAATAAGAGACATATGCTGTAAACATCGTAACGAATTCTATGGTGTTTACAAACTTGTACATGGTTTGGGGAAGTTGCAAACATAAAGGCTGGGTTCTCTTTCTTGAATCCTTGGGGGAATCAGCTCCCCTGACTCACGTTCAGTAGCAAACTCCTCGTCTAGTCACCTGTAGGCTTGAGAAGCCAACTGCATCCAACTCCATCCCAAATGAATGGATGGATGTGGATGGCAATATTTTAGCAGTTACAAAAGAGAAAAGAAGGGAACTGGTTTGTAGCAAATACCCAGTTCTCCAGCTTGCTACAAGCCAGCAAAGGAAAGTTCTATCATTGGGCCAAATTGTGGTGATGGGCAAATTAGCACAATGGTTATTTTAATATTTCTGGAGGGGAGTAGTGAACCTGTCTTATCCGATCATTCTATGCATTATCTCCTATGTCTTAGAAGAGAAGATGAGCCCGTGTTCCTATCACCCCCGAGCTACAAAATAACCAAAAAGAAATTTCATTAGCGTTTCAAGTGGAACTTCATTTACTTCTAACTGCTTTTACAAAACAGGTCTGTGTTCAACCAATGACTTTGGTGATAGTCTTGTTTTCTAGCCACTTGTAAGGGGCCCAGATATCTCTGTAGCTCCTTTGCTCCTACTCACGGTTGGAATGTCAGTTGCCAAACTTGTGCCCATGACTCTTCAGGATAATTCCTAAACTTTGATGACTGGACTATTTGTCACTGTCGTATCAGGGGATTTCCAGTGTGTGTTGGGTGTTAGCAAGGAGAAGCATCTTTATTGATTGACACCTCTCCAACTTCCACAATTTCTTTGGTCCCAGCCCATCTCCTGTTGTTGTAACAATGGTGCCCTTGAATATTTATCTGTCAGGTAATGACAAATAGGCAATCTTGTCCCTTGGCAACCTGAGAGAGAGTAAGCCATCTCATTATGTTGGAGACCCATCCTTAAAGTTCCCAACCTGGATTGAAACAAACTGTCTTAGGTATGGTTTCCAAAGAGAACGCTTTCCAAACGTCCTCCTCGGCCCTAGAAAATGAAATCACTGAAGTATGGCTTTAATGCCTTTACACCTGACTGTGTGGCTTTAACCTTTCAGAGATTCTCGACTGGCTTGCCGTCTCCTCTACCTGGAAGACGGCCAAGAAGTCTCCTGGCTCAATAAGAACAACAGCACAGACAATGAACTCCAGGATCGAGTTCCTGAGAAAGAGAACACGACCGCTTAGCAAGCAGGGATGTTTGTGATTTTGCCTATCTGAGCCTGAACTTGCTTGCGCTCATTTTTTTTTTTCAGACACAGAAACATATGCAAGTGTATTTATTTATTTGTTTTTTGGCCGGGGCTGGGTTTGAACCCACCACCTCCGGCATATGGGGCTAGTGCCCTACCCTTTTGAGCCACAGGCTCTGCCCCAAGTGCATCTGTGTATTGCTAAATTTGACCTGTATCTTGCAACTCTTTCTTTATGACCACGCAGTAACCCCTTTTACCAACCTGGATTAATTCTAGTATGCAGCCCAAGGGACTTAACAAAAGAGAACAGTTGTTCCTTCTGATGTCAAGCTCAGTGCTTAGGATTTTATTTCAGACACCCCAACTTCCATGAATAGCTGGGTGTGAATGGGGTACCTGTTGATTATTCTCACCTTTTTGTGTTTACAGATGTTACTGCTTTTCTCTAAGCTTTATGAAATAGAGTGTCTATTTCTTTGCTTTCTTGCCCTTTATCCCATTATCTTCCTGGCTTACCTGTAGGCATAATATTACCCAACGGAGCCACTCACTTCTGTGTTCATTCAGCAAATATGTGCACGGCGCCTCCTCTCATGGAGATATATTCTGGTGGGGGGTGCAATTTATTAATTCGATAAGTATTTGGGTATCCAATAAAATTTTATAAATAAAAATAAGCAGGGAAACGGGACACAGAAGGCATGCGGGTTGGCAGGGGGATAAACTATCAGGGCAGTCAGGGAAAGGCTCTTGGAGAAAATGACAGTGGGTGAGGGAAGGAGCTGTGTGACTCTGTGGAGAAGATCATCTGAGCAGGAGAATGTGAGTGTGAAGGCTCCCGGGTGTTCAGTGCGTTCAAAACACAGCACAGCAGCCAGGGTGGCTGGAGGGGAACCAAGGAGGGAAGGTTCACATGGGAAGCAAGGGCAGGCCGTGCAGGGCTGTGGCTCTCCGTCCTGGCAGAGGATCACGCTAGCTTCTCACTGTTTTCCTTAGGTGTGATAGTGACACTCTGGCTATGTTGAAAAAGAAATGAGGCCTTAGTTTCTGAGTTGCATTCTGCAACATTTAGAGATATCGATAATCTCGATGATGAGATGATGTCTGGGATTTGGCCCATAATAATAGGATGGGGGTAGCGGAGGGGAAAGGATTTTGTATATGTTCAAAATTCTTCATAATAATAATATTTTAAAAAAATCACAGGAGGAACGTTTAAAAAAAAGCTCCAGCAATCGATGTGATTGGCTTGGGTGCAGTGGAGATGCTTTCTGTTTAATGTGTGTTTCTTTCTTTTAAGCCTGTCCAGGTTTTGTTAATATCCTGTTACTGTGATAACCTCTGCTATCAGGTCTTCTAGGTCGATCCTGGGACTCAGGATTTCACTCTGGATTGAGAAACGGAGTCACTGAAGAATTTGGAGCAGACTGACACAATGTGCCTTTGGTTTGAGACAGAGCATTCTGGCTGCTGGGTTGAGAATAAGCTGTATGTGAGCCAGGGCAGAGGCTGGGAGATCCAGTGAAGTATAGACAAGAGTAGTCACAGAGAGTTTGATGACGGCTGTGGTAGAACATCGGGCACATAGGAAGGAGTTCTGAACACACATGTCACTCCACACAGTCATTGCTGGGCAAAGAGGGACATTCCAAAGAACTCCAGGAGGATGTACTGGGTAAGGCTTATGGTACTTCAGGCCTTGGTTAGAATACAGTATAGAGAGCCAGATGACTCAGGGAAAGTCACCTGCTCTCTAAGGCTTTGGAAGTCCTTTACCTAAAGCAATTAGCATTGCAGTTACTTGTCCAATCTTTGCCCTAATTTCTGATTCTTAATGAGCAGGGCAAGACTAGAAAGGTTAGAAAGAAGAAATGTTTTCAGAGTCTGACACACAGAAACTTGATTATCTTTCTCTCTTTCCTCCCTCTCTCCCTCCTTCCTTTCTTCTGAGATAGACTTTCACTCTGTTGCTCAGGCTGGGTGCAGTGGCATCATCACAGTCCCCAGCAACCTCACACTCCTGAGCTCAATGATCCTCCTGCCTCTGCCTCCTGAGTAGCTGGGACTACTGGCATGCACCGCTGTGTGCAGTAGTTTTTCTATTTTTTGTAGAGACAGAGGGCTCACTCTTGCTCAGGCTGGTCTGGAACTTCCCACCCTAAGCAGTCCTCTGACTTTGACCTCCCAGAGTACAAGGATTATTGTCATGAGCCAACACTCCCAGCCCTTTCATTCACCTTTGAGTGCCCTGAAGGCTTCAGAAGTTCACCCAAACCAATCAAACCACGGTCTTCAGTGACCGTTCTGGCATTTTTCCCATATGAGGTAACCTTACAAGTTCAGACGCAGAGCATTCCACATCTTCCTGGGCTGTATATACTAAACGTTTCTCTCGGGCACCTTCTTCAGTAAATCTTGTAAATTTCACAGAAATGTACTTAGTGAGCCTTCTGCAAGTTTCCATATGAGACTTCATGGTATACATTGTTTAAGATTCAAAGTTTGCCTTCAGAGAGCTTACATTCTGATGCCCATTCTTGAACCAACCATTGCACTTCAATGCACCTTCTTGGGCTTTAATGACGACACAAGCCAGCACTTGATGGTGATCTAACTTGTTATGTAGGCCTCCGGGGAAGGCCTTGATGGTGATCTAACTTGTTATGTAGGCCTCCAGGGACTTACAGGCTCCTGGAACGCAGGGTCCGTGCTTCATACACGAACATTTCCCCTCACCTCCCCAGTGAGTACACAACAGAAGCTTACAGATTTGTTGGTTGACTGTTTTCATGTGAAATCAATAATATGACAGGCAGACCAGGCACAGTGGCTCACACTGTAATCCCAGCACTCTGGGAGGCCAAGGCAGGTAGATTTTTTGAGCTCACAGGTTCAAGACCAGCCTAAGCCAGAGGGAGACCTCATTTCTAAAAATAGCCCAGTGTTGTGGTTGGTGCCTGTAGTCCTAGCTACTTGAGAGACTGAGGCAAAAGTAATTACTCAAGTCCCAACTACTTGAGAGGCTGAGGCAAGAGTAATTACTTGAGGTTGCGAGCTATGACATCACGGCACTCTACTGAGGGTGATAAAGTGAGACCCTGTCTAAAAAAAAAAAAAAAGAGACAGGCAGTTTAAGAATAGTGCATTGTATCTAACAGTTATTATAGGGCTGATCTGGTCTAGCTGCTGGTATGTGTACATATTTTCCCAAATCTAACCTACCCAAAGGCAAATGAGAAAGGGTGGCTGAAGAGGGTTAGATGTCTCGGTGGCACCAAAGAGGATCACAACGTGGACCAAGACTCTTAAGGATGTCTCAAGCTTAAACCCTTTGGACCAGGCTAAGAGGGAAAAAAATTACTGAACTTGACACTGACTCAGCTCATCTCCTCCCCAAGAAAACCTTTCCTCTGCCTCCCATGTTGACCTTTCTCCTGACATTCCCTCATTGGACACACAAACCCCTTTTGTCCTGCTGTTAGAAGTGGTTCCATACCTTGTACACCTGCAACGGTTCTTTTTCTTTAGCAACTTGGAAGGACAATGCCTTCTACTTCTTTAGAAGACCACAGCAGGTGGTCAACAGATAGGTTTTTAAAGAAACAGACTTAACAAAGCACATTATTCTGTTCATTCCTGTTTTAATTAGGACTATCAATTGCAAGAGATAAAAACCCAAGTCGAATCGGTTTAGGGAAAATAAAGGAATTTATTTGCTTGTGTAACTGAAAAGTCCAGAGCTTGGGACAGAATTGGCTTCAGACACAACTAGTGCTGATTACAAACAAGTCACTAGGACTCTTTTTCTCTCTATGCCTTTGTTCTGACTTCTATTGGGTCATCTTCATCTTCACATCCTGCTCAGTGGTTTCCAGAAGCCCAGATCACAACATCCTTACTGCTTAGCCTCCCATCATCTCCGTAAAATCTCACTATGTTAATTAGGTTGGTTCTAATTGGGTCTCGTTTCCGAGCACCAACCAATCACCTCACGCTCACGTGCATGCATGGATCTGATAGGTGAGGCTCAAGTCACTTGCTCAAACCTGGAAGTGAGGATGTATTCAGTTCTACTGGGAAAAAAAATGAAAGAACAGGGAGAAGTGTTTCTTCTTTGGAAACCGAGAGTCTTGTTGGCAAAAGAAGAGTGAGTGGCTGCTGGATGGCATTAATCATGCATGTGACATACTTTCTGCAGAGAAAATTCTTTTCAGAGAGTTGACGGCTACAAAGCACTTATCAGGAATCTGGGAAAAGCAGAAACTTGCTTTCGGCGTGTGCCAAAATAATTAGTTTTATGGCTTTGGGAATGTGTTCTGTCTTACTCTCAGCCGGCTTTTTATGTGAGGACATAAAAGGCAGAGTCAACTCCATAGTCCAACCTTACCAGTGAGGCCGTAGGACCTGCTTGCGTTCAGATCCTCTGCTTGGTTTTATGCATAAAACAGGAGAGAAACGGTCTTCTGCAAAACCCACAGAGCACCCACAGCACACTTGCCTCCTCTCGTTAGCCTGCCTGTGTGGCTGTTGAATAAATGATTGAACGTAGGACAGCGCTTAATCTTCCTAACAATAGCCCTCCAAACCTCCAACACCGTCAGATGCTTTCCTGGCATTTGAAAATACCCTGCAGCAAAGCCATCTATTGAATTTTCACTGTGACTAAGACCTTGTGGACAAAGAAGGCTGTCTGTCTGTTAAGCTGCCATGATTTAGCAAAATCGGTAGCCATGGGGCCTCCTGGGGGGAAGAGGAGAAGATGTGGCAGGTAACCCCCAAAGCCAGCCAAGAGTGGGTGCTGGGGCTTCCCCAAGCTTGTACACTGCCTTGATGTTTTTCATGGAGAACAGGAGGGATAGATTCCAATCTGGGAACGGTTTAGAGTGTGGGTGTGGGGAAAAGGGGTGGCCCTCCATAACATAAGGGCTGTCCCAGCTATCCCAGACTGAGCAATTGTCACCAGAGGGCTCTGCATCTTGGCTTCTGTCCACCTGTTCCAGGCTAAGTCCTGACCCAGCTTGGAGTTGCCACTTGAACACTTCCTCCGATTTTCTTAGCATAGTCAAGTTTTGCAAGTTTAAAAAAATGGTTGGTATAAGATTTCAGAAATCTTAAAGACTGTGTCATGAAAGCTGCGTACATAGCTTTGGCTTATTTGGTTGTTAATGGACACTGCAGTGAATTCCCTACTCCTGGTCATTTCTTCTCTTTGGCTCTGGCCCCTGATACATGAATCAAAGTTCCCCAACAGGACCCTCTGTGCATAGGTGATGACTCGGGGCAGACACCTGACTCTGGGTGAGCCAATCAGGTTATTCCTTCCTGGAATTTGCCAGCTGGAGCAGAGTGTGAGGGTTAAGGCCCTGGAGTTAATGGCACTGTCTCCAGTGTTTTCCAGTCTTTTCTGTTAAGTACACAGATTCCAGGCTACTCCTCCCTGAGTTCTGATTCAGCAGGTCTGGGTTAGACCCAGGAATCAGTACTCCTAGGTGATTACTCTCATCAGGTTACTTTGAAAAACACTTGTTGGAGAAAGTCTAGAAGTTTCCACCACGTGGTCTCCATAGCAGGTGTGGTCTTTCCTTCCTGGGCCCTTCTGGGTGTTCAGTGCTTTGTTCCACAAAGAATCCCATTGTATTCTCTTTTGACTTGAAATTTACAGGGGTTAGTTTATATTGCTTAAAACACAATAATTCTAATTTGAAAATATATCGCTTCTTGAGGGACCAGCCAAGGGGGATCACAGGTTGAAATCGAAAGTAGAAAGCGATAGGGCCAAACGTAGGGACCCATCCAAATAGGATCACCCTGCCCAGGAAGGAATGAATACACCGGTCCCTACCCCTCCAAACTCCTTTTTTTTTTTTTGAGACAGAGTCTCACTTTGTTGCCCTTAGTAGAGTGCTGTGGTGTCACAGGTCACAGCAACCTCAAACTCTTGGGCTTAAGTGATTCTCTTGCCTCAGCTTCCCATGTAGCTGGGACTATAAGTGCCCACCACAGTGCCTGGCTATTTTTAGAGATGAGGCCTTGATCTGGCTCAGGCTGGTCTCAAACCTGTGAACTTGGGCAATACACCCACTCGGCCTCCCAGAGTGTAAGGATTCTAGGCATGAGCCACTGTGCCCAGCCTACCAAACTCTTGTATTCCCACGTGCCTTAACCCATGTGCTTACGTCTTTTTTGAACTCAGCCCACTCTCAGCTGAGTGAATAAAGGCCACGTTGCCCCCACGGAACCTGGATTTTGCTTCCTTTCATTTATGTCTTAGAATAATCTCTCATGTTTGGTCCTTAACCTCTCAGTAAGAAGCTGTAGACAGACACACAAGAACCAGATGACCTAATTAGAGAACCACTACCTGGTTGGAAGGGCTTTCTATTACAGCATGCTATGTTCGTTTGCCCTGGGAAGGAGAAAGATGAAATAAATGAGGGATGCTGACCTTTTAAGAAAATTAACAAACTGCAGCCATCGTTTTTGCAGATCTGTGTGACCTGTCATGATACATGTCTGAGGTAGCATTTTGTTTCTACCCTTCTATTTTTAGAAAGTAGCAGACGCCCCAGGCTTTCTCCATCAATATCCCCTTTGTGCAAGGATGAGGGTTCATGTCTGGACGTAACATTGATGTATGAGATAAACATGTGGCTAAATTGGAAAAGCACCATGATCTCCCTTTCGACAGCTGGGTCAAGAAAGGCCAGCAGGTCAAATGGTTTTCCCTTGAGCGCGCAGTCAGCGAGTTCTGTTTTTACTCCAAGTCTCTTAACTCCCGAACACTGGTAGGTAGCTTCTGCCTACTTGAGTAAAGTGAAATAACCCACACGGTTATTCTTGCCAAAGAGCCAGAGTTTAATGGTCTTGTTTTTTATCTGGTCTTTTATTTAACTAGCTAATCTCTAGCTCAACGTCAGTCCTGAGCACCAGATTTGCAACACGGATCTTTCCAAATTAATAGCAGCGCCACCAGCGGAAGTTTCCAGATAATGTTCTCTTAGCGTCCAAGAGGAAGGAATATCTGCAGAAAGGCATTTTTTTTTCTGGGATTGAGTTCTGTCGCCTTAGTCTATTTTCTCTGTTTCTGAGAGCTAAACCTTACAAAGTGCTCTCATCATCCCTTCCCACTATTTGGTATGTGGATGCGATTCTAAATTACTCTGGATTGCCTTAAAAATACCACTCTGGAGTCGACTAACAGTGCGGCTTCCAAGATAATTTGATATGGAGAAACAGTGTCCACTATGGTATAGCAAACATTTCTTCCCGTTTTTCGACCCGGAACTGCCTTTTGTCCCTTCTCTTATTGACAGCCTACTATCAATTCCAGCAGGGGGGACGCGGCCTGGATATTTGCCAGCTAATTAGTTGGCTATAAATCAGCAAGAGTTGGCCATTTTATTAAGCACATTCACATCTTGTTAGCAGGTCTTCACCAGAGCCCATCAGCACTGTGGCAGCTTTAGTTTGTTAATCTAATACTAAGTCTCCCAGTTAATGAGAAATTGAGAAAAAAATAGAGTAGTGTTTGGCATTTTTATTATTATTATTATTGTCATTATTACTTTGAGACAGAATCTCAAGCTGTTGCCCTGGGTAGAGTGCAGTGGTAGCATAGCTCACAGCAACCTCCACCTCTTCGGCTCAAGTGATCCTTTTACTTTAGTTTTTCTATGTTTAGTAGAGACCGGGTCTTACTTTTGCTCAGGCTGGTCTCTAACTTCTGAGCTCAGGCAATCCACCCGCCTTGGCCTCCCCGAGTGCTAGGATTGCAGGCATGAGCCACAGGCCCTGGAGTCTTTATTTTTGCATTGTACATTAGTATCTAATATCAGCTGTAGGGACCCCCTGTCAAAAAGCAATGTCCTCTCTTGTCCTATTTTGAGTGCGTACCCTCTTTGTGAACATTAAAGTGGCGTACAAAACACCAGGGTGAAGTTCACCGTGGATTCTGGAAATTTCAAAGCTTCCCAATGTCTCCTCTGCTGTAGGGAGACTGCCTTTTGATCTATGTTTGCGGACTTCTTTCCAGTTTTGTGGCTAATATGAGTCTTAGAGTTAAGCAAGACTTCTTTACTTCTCCTGTGTTAGAGAATGATGTCACTTGTGAACAAGACTAACCTGCATTTGGGGTCATCGACCTCAGTGTTAAGCTTAGCATCCTAAGTGCTGGTCTTCTGCTCTTTCCATACTCGCACTGAAGGATGCTCTCCTGTTCCTGTTTTACTTTTTGCTTGTCTTGTAGCCATTCTTGTTTTGGTCACTGAGTCCCAGGGCTCCCTCATCTATATGGTAAGGATGCTGCTGACTCCATTCTTGGCCCAGACTTGGGGTATGAACCAGACTTGGCCACATCTTACCAGACAAAGGAATAGCCTGAGAGGTGGACACATTACTCAGTTTAGGGAACTGGATCCTGGTTTTTTTTTCTCCCTAGCTCTCTTGGGAAAGGAACTAAGCTTGCTCAGGATTGGGCATAATGCCATTTAGGGCAGATTGCACGTGGCGTCCAGCTGAAGAAAGTAAAACCAAGAGGTGGAAGCGTGGCCCTGAGTCTGGTGGCACGGTTTGGGTCTCTGGACCCTGTCATGCCTGAAGCATGGGATTCTCAGTTATTTATGCCAATGAATTTCCTTTTCTATTCAGGCTGTTGAGTGGACGTTTTTGTCATTGGTGGCAAAGAAGTCCTGACCGACACCCACACCTCTTTCCACATGACCTCACACTCCAACTTTCCTTTCCCTGACTTAGTCCATTATACGCATCTCATTCAAAATCCTCTCATCTTCTAATGTGTTCACATGGCCCTGCTTCCAAAAATGTTTCTCTGATACTACCCTCTATTAAAGTAAATTTTTCACCCCTCTCTTTTCCCATGGTATTCTAAAACACTCCTGTTTCTTTCACACTCACGTTCCCATTTATCATAAGCTTCCTGGTGGTGCTGTGTTGTGAACATTGTAGATAGTCAATAATATATTAAATAGGAATTAGTGGCTCAGCACCCATAGCTCGGTGGTTATGGCACCAGCCACATACATTGAGGCTGATGGGTTCGAACCTGGCCCGGGTCTGCTAAACAACAATGACAACAACAACAACAACAACAAAATAGCCGGGCATTGTTGTGGGCACCTGTAGCCCCAGCTACTTGGGAGGCTAAGGCAAGAGAATCTCTTAAGCCCAAGAGCTGGAATTTGCTGTGAGTTGTGATGTCCCAGGACTCTACTGAGGGTGACATAGTGAAACTCTGTCAAATAAAAAAAAAAGAAGAAAAAGAAATTAGTGCCTTTGGAGGCTGTCAGCACTTCTCACCTTCCAGGTGCTATGCTGTAAAAAAGGTCTGTGCTGAAATAAACCTAGGAGACTCTTTGTTAAACATAATTAAATTGGTGATTCTTAGAGCCTTTGTTACATTAGGAAATAACGTGACACTCCAGGCAGAAAATAGGGGTTATAGATTTAAAACAGCATGAATGTTAGTCAGGGTCCAGTCAAGAGACAGAAGCCATATAGTAATTTGAACTGGGAAGGCTTAATATAAAATGGTTATTAAAACTTATTTCAGGGGTCTGGTCAACCAGGTATAAAGAGACTAGAAAGAAAGGAGACAGGGCAGCTCCTGTGGCTCAGTGAGTAGGGTGCTGGTCCCATATACAGAGGGTGGTAGGTTCAAACCCCGGCCAAAATGCAACCAAAAAATAGCTGAGTGTTGTGGCAGGTGCCTGTAGTCCCAGCTACTCTGGAGGCTGAGGCAAGAGAATTGCCTAAGGCCAAGAGCTGGAGGTTGCTGTGAGCAATACCACGGCTCTCTACTGTACTGAGGACGACAGAGTGAGACTCTGCCTGAAAAAAGAAAGAAAGACAGCAGCCCAGAAGAAGTAAGTTTGGGAGAGGGCTCACCCCAGATGGAAATTCATGCTTCATTGCTGCAGGTGTGGCTGTACTCCGCCTGATGGCCGAGAAGTTCCCCCGGGTGCCACTGGCCACAGCTGCGAGCAGGGAACCACTGGCTGAGATGCCATGAAAACTCCCCTGGACACTGCCCAGTTGGAACTGTTGAATTCACTTCTTAAATCTCACATCCAAGGGAAAAAGATTCCTTGGTAAATCTCCTTCTGAAAACTGGCACGTTTTAATCTTTCTCGCTTCAGAGAACTGGCATTGATAAGCTGCCAGTAAAGATTCTAAGTTGCCTGAGGGCAGTGACAAGTCTATGTTTTCTGTTCTGCGTCTCACAGTGCTGTGAAGAATGCCAAGGATATAGTTTTCAGGTTTCCATCTTTACACTGAATTATTTGTACTTTTTTACAGCACTTATTTATAACAATTTTGTGAGAGGTTCAACAAGAATTTCATCTTAATTGCTATTTATTCCGCTAAAATTTCTAAGACTGATCAGGCTGGATATTTAACTTCTTCGCTAAGATTCATTTTTTAAATCGGTAATTAAACTCCATTTCTGTTTGTCTACGTTCATTAGCTTCCTGTTACAGGGTCTTCACAGAATTATCCGACTGACTTGACATCTGGTAGTTTTGATGCTGTCTGGATGATTTAAGCTGAAACTTAGAGAAAGCTGCACCCAGTATTGGGCTAAAAACTCAAGACATTTACTTTTCTCACCTCATAAAAGTTTGAGAGATGAGGGTGGCACCTGTGGCTCAAGGAATAGGGCACCGGTCCCATATACCAGAGGTGGCGGGTTCAAACCCAGCCGGCCAAAAACTGCAAAAACTGCAAAAAAAAAAAAAAAAAAAAAAAAAAGTTTTAGAGATGGTTAGCTTAGTTCAGGGGTCCTCAAATTTTTAAAACAGGGGGCCAGTTCACTGTCCCTCAGACTGTTGGAGGGCTGAACTGTGGGCCCCGGGATGAGTTGGCTGCTAAGCAGGACAGGCAGCAGGGGCAAAAACACCTGGTGGGCCAGATAAATGTCCCAGGTGGGCTGCATGTGGCCTGTGGGCTGTAGTTTGAGGATGCCTGGCTTAGTTGTTTAACAATGCTTACAGCAGCCTAGCTTTCTGTTCATCCAACCCATCAGCTACAGTCTCTTGCATTTTTATTTGGAGATTTCTTACCTCAAATTTGCAAGATGACTTCTGTATCATATGGGGCCAGCATCTTACTCCTTTGAGCCACAGGTGCCGCCCCAAAGATTGCTTTTTTAACCAGAATGCTATACTACTTCACGTAGAGAGACCTTCACCTCCAACCGTTCTCTCATATTCATGGTTCTGGAGCTCCACTTTGACCACGGAACAGTAATTGCTTCCTACCGTCCTCACTGTGGTTTCAGATGCTGGGCAGCAAACAGCACAGGGCTGTGGTTTCTGGAAGAAAGAAGACAACCAAGGTGAGGCCAGTGATCACCAAGACTTTCTTCTTGAGATCTTTTAGGGAACAGCACAGTGTAGGAAAATCCAATGAAAATAAAGCAGTCTCACTGAGCTCAGGAGAAAGGGATTAGAGACTGGGGAGGCCTGAGAACCTGAAACTTGTGGATTAGAGTACAGGAGAGGGTGCTTAGTAAAAGGTCTCAAAATTGCATAGGAGTTCTTAAGTCTGCTGGCTAAATTCTAAGGTGCATGTGCATAGGATGAAACTTCATGAGCTCAGCCCAGAAAAACTACTGAAGACCCGGGAGCTGACCAATGCCCAGAACTCACATGGGACTGGGAGATATTCAGCTTCTCACGCGCCCAGTGGAGGGAAGCCATTGAACACCCCAAACTCAGTAGAGACCCCAGAAAGGTCCTGTCTTAGTAGTAGGAAATAGTCATGGAATGAAGGCTGCTCTCCACCTTCCATAACAAAAATTAATTCTTCTGATCTGTAGAAATTTAACTGCCTATTACAACAAAATTCAAACTTTAAAGACAATCAAAATCTAGAAACTCGACATTGTAACATTTACAATGTCCATAACCCAATTTAAAAAATAATAGGCACGATAGGTAACCGGGTAACGTGACCCATAACTAGGAGAAGGGAGTCAGGGGAAGTAAATGGACTCAGATACAACAGAGGTGATGGGAACATCAGACAGGACTTACAGTGGCTGTTAGACATGGCACATGCTCCAACATTTACAGGAAAAACATGGGTACAATGAGAAGGATATGGAAAATGTAAAAAAGAATAAAACTTACTGAGATTAAAAAAATACAAATTCAAAATAAAAATTCATCAGGCTGGCTGAATTACTTAGATACTGAAGAAAAAAGATTAGTGAACGTAATATAGCAATAGAAACCAACCTAAAACAGAGAAAAAAGACTAAAAATTTAAATGAAAAGTGCCCTATTGACCTGTGGGGCAAAATAAAACAAAATGTGTGTCATTGGAGTCCCAGGAAAGGAAACAAAACTGGGAAAAATATTTTAAGAAATAATTCTGAAAAAAATTCAAATGTGTCCAAAACTTGAGATTTACAGATTCAAAAAATTTAACAAACCATAAGTGAGATAAATACAAAGAAAACTAAACCAAGGTTCTAAAAATCTGATTGCTAAAAACTAGTGACAATGAGAAAATGTTGAAAGCAACCAGAGGAAAAAGTACCTGTTGTAGGTGGGGGAACTGAGGCAAAATGAGCTGTGATTTCTTATTAGAAACAGTGTTAGCCAGAAGACCGCAGAAAATCACATCTTTGGGCAGCGCCTGTGGCTCAAAGGAGCAGGGCGCCGGCCCCATATGCCAGAGGTGGCAGGTTCAAACCCAGCCCCGGCTTAAATCTGCAAAAAAAAAACAAAATCACACCTTTGAAACTCTGGGAAACAAACAAACAAAAATCCTGCCAACCTAGAATTCTATGTCAAGGAAAAACATCTTTCAAAAATGAAGAATGCATAAATATAATTTTAGACTAAATGGAAACAAAGACAATCTCTATCAACAATGCTTGTGGGAGAAGGTTTGAGACCACGGCTTTATCTTGCCTGACTTCTCTTGTCTCTGGACTTCTTTCCTTTCATGCCTGTGATCAAGGTAATACTTAGTATTTGATTGTGGCGTCTGAGTGAGATTTAAACCGAGCTGCTCTATGGAACAATGTTAGTGTCCTGATTTGAGATCTTGGCCCTGGAAACTCCCATAGTCACCTTATTCTTGCTTTTTTCTGCTTTTGTTCTTTCTTTCCAATCCTTGGTGGATTTGTAAACCCACAGTGGGCAGGAACGGGGTATTAGGTATTTATTTGGCTTCTTTTGTCATACTTTTGGCCATAGTATGTACTTTAAAATGTTAATTTATCACTGATTTTAGAAAACTGATAAAACAAACTTACTATTTATTATAAATATTCTGCCTCTATCAGGTAAAGATTTTTCACGCTATTCTTGTTTTTCTGGCCTAAGATATTTAGCAGATATGTCTCCCCGCACCCAGCAGAACTGCAGAAATCTTTGGTAGAGAATTTTTCTTCCATTAGAATGTAAGCTTCATGGGGAGAGCTATTTTTGATGTTTCATTCCATTGTATCCCTAGTATCTAGGACCATAGCGGTCACTCACTAAATTTGAATGAAGGAGTGAATAGCTGTTTGATAACACCTGCCTATGAGAGGCTTCTACTCAGGTCATCCCGGAAAGTGATTTTCCCAGGGGGAGAAAGTAAGAAATAGCTCCACATAGTGGCCGGGCGCGGTGGCTCACTCCTGTAATCCCAGCACTATGGGAGGTGGAGACAGGTGGATTGCCTGAGCTCTCAGGTTCAAGACCAGCCTGAGCAAGAGCGAGATCACCATCTCTAAAAATAGCCAGGCGTTATGACGGGCACCTGTAGTCCCAGCTACTTTGGAGGCTGAAGCAGGGCAATAGCTTGAGCCCAAGAGTTTGAGGTCGCTGTGAGCTAGGACGCCATAGAACTCTACCAAGGATGACAAAGTGAAATTGTTTCTCCCCCAAAAAGAAAAGAAAAGAAATTGCCCCACATAATTATTAAGCATTTTTTAAAAGTATTAACAATGCACATAAGTATTTGACATGGACCTTACGCATTACCACACTATGACTGTTAAACATTCTCATGTCTTTGTTGAGGGCAACCTTATGGTATACTCACATATTTGTTCCTTTGATATTTTAAAGAAATATGATGATGGAACTCAGTGTGGGGATAGAGGGCGGTTTTTGACTTTGGAAGTAGATGGACCAAAGTTTGAATCTGAATCTTGGCTTCATTACTTCCCAGCTCTGCAATCTTACTCAGAGCTTGTTGTTTTCTTATGTTTAAAACCCACTAGCTTTCTTTGCAAGGAGGTTGTAAACGAAGGAAACAGTACATTGGGCAACTGCCTTGCTCATAAAACATCAGTGGATTATAAGTATTACAGTGTTGAGACTGAGGTTTCCTTCTCTCTCCTCAAAATTTCATATGTCCTAACACTCAAAATCTTCATAATGTCCCAAACATCTTATATAATCTGGTCTTGACTGCCTCTCCGTTCTCACTTACTCCACTCTCTTCTTTCTCACAAAAGGGGCCATGTTGGCCTCCTGTCTATTCTTTTCATGTGCTAAGCTGGTCCCTGCCCCAGGGCCTTGGCACTTACTGCTCCCTCTGTGTAATATGTTCTTTGAAAAGCTGACTGCTATTCAGCTAAAATGTCATTTACACAGCAACTCGGGTCTTCCTTGTCTTCTCAAATAAAATCCCCACCTCCTATCACGTCTATTAAATCACTCCATTTTATTTTCTTTATGCTATCTAGAACTCTCTGAAATAACCTCATTTATTTATTTGTTTGCTTGGGTATTGCTTCTCTCTGCTAAGCAGAGCAAAAACTGTATACATTTTTGTTTCTACTGACCCCCTAGTGCCTAGAACAGTGCCCGGCATATAATAGCTTCAGGAAATATTTGCTAAGTAAATACATTCTTCGTTAATCATTATCTTCTTTTCTTGCTTATTTGAACAAGCATAACTAAATGAGTCTCAGTTTTGCCACTCAGATTTCAGCTGTATTATGAGTTTCCCAATGTCCAGTTGATTAAATTGAGAATTAAGGGGATGGAGTTGTTCAGAAAGAGGAAATGTCTTGAAGAAGAAAATTCCCAAACTTCTTTTCCCCAAAGTAGTGAAACTGATTTTCAGTGTTTACTGCAGGGTCTCTTTCCAGCATTCGTTTTTTTTTCCCCTTCCATCATCAATCATTGTCAATTTGAAAAAGTACAATACTTAGGGTCATTTATCTAGACCTATTGGAGTCTAAAATTATGCAGCTCAGTCAAATATATGTGAATAAAGACTGTCATTTCTGATTAATGACATGTGACTTGAATGTCTTACAGAATCATTTGTGCCATCCAAGCTTTACAGAAAGGTTATTACGTAAGGTCTTCCGCCGATGTCTCTGCTTTTTCTTCTAAGAACCCTGGAGGATCCAATTTCTGCATGGAAAAAAAAATGTGGATGTTTAATGATTTCGGTTGTAATTGCTACACAGGTTTGCTGGACCAAGAGTGTTTATCAAGTTGAAAATTCTCTTCCACTGGATGGTTAGGCAAGCTTATGATGTTGCTGTTTTGCAATTTTTGTTGCCAACATAGCCTTCCCTATTATTGAAAAAATAATCCATGTAAGACACTAATCTTATTCAGTTGATGCAGAAAAAAGAAGAGAGGAAAACAGGCCAATTCTTTGTCAATTACACTTTGCACGAATCATCAACTCTCCTCTTGAAGCATAAAATTCCACTTTAGTAGAGTCTCAAAAACATGGGGAAAAAAAGATTTAGAAAGAAAACTTTGGAGGGGGAAAGAGCCAGGACTGAAATAAGAGACGAGAAAATTTTCTTAGGAAGTAGCACTGTGTTTACCTCCCCTCAATGGTCCTCAGTGGTCTCCTCCCGTCTCTCAGATCATTTCCACAAAAATCTCTTCCAGAATTCTTCCTATGGCCAGGACTATAGGGAGACGCCATTAGGACCGGTCAGTCACGTGCTCCTAGGTGTGACTGAAGTGAGTGGCCAGGAGCGTGTGTTCCGAGGTGGAGATGCTGCACCCCTACCCTAAAGTTTCCCTTAAGGAAGAGGGAACTTGTCAGGTGTGGTGCTTATGGTTGAACCCTCTCCACCCTTTGCTTGGGGAGGGAGAATGACATTTAATTGTAAATAGGAAGGAAATAACAAGAGTATAGTTGGCTCAACTCTGCCTTCATTCATCCTGGAAATAAGTTGTCTATGGAGAACACAAGTTCTCTGCTTCTCTTTCTACCCTAGAAAAGGGGGGTGAAGAGGGGAAGCTTCCCTAGCTGATGTCAAGATAGGTAGTTAAGTCTTGAGATTTGGAGATGCAGTATTTTTTTTTTTTTTTTTTGAGACAGAATCTCACTCTGTGTCCTGGGTAAAGTATTGTGGAGTCATAGTTCACAGCAACCTCAAACTCTTGGGCATAGGCAATCTCCTTTCCTCAGCCTCCTGAGTAGCAGGGTACAGGCACTTGCCACAATACTGGGTTAGTTTTTCTTTCTTTTTCTTTCTTTCTTTCTTTTTTTTTTTTTTTTGAGACAGAGTCTCACTCTGTGGCTTGTGTAGAGTACCCTAGCATCATGGCTCACAGTAACCTCCAACTCAGCCTCAAGTGATCTCCTTGCCTCAGCCTCCAGGATAGCTAGGACTACAAATGCCTGCCACAATGCCTGGTAGTTTCTTTATTTGTTTAGTAGAGATGGTGTCTTGCTCTTGCTCAGGCTGGTCTTGAACTCCTAAATTCAGGCAATCTACTTGCCTCTGCCTCCCAAGAGTGCTAGGACCACAGGTGTGAACCACCACTCAATTTTCTATTTTTACTATAGTCGAGGTCTTGGTTTTGTTCAGGCTGGCCTCAAACCCCTGATCTCAAGCAATCCAGCTACCTCAGCCTCCTAGAGTGCTAGGATTACAGGAGTGAGCCCCTGTGCCCAGCCTGGAGTTGCAGTATTGTTAAGCCCATGTGACCGTCTTTCTAGGTGGGTCACCTTTCACCCTGGTCTCTATTCATTTACTGAATGATATCTTGGCTTTCAGTTTTTTGCTTTGTTTCTTCATTGTATGTAGAAATGAGTTGGGGCTGAGGAGCTTTATTTTAGGAGTCTTCCCCCAGAGACACAAATAGATGTGTCTTCCTGGGTCATAGCAGATGAATGACAGAAACTCAATACAGGCAGTACCCAGGTTATGGACAAGATAGGTTCTGTAGGTTTATTCTCATGTTGAATTCACAAATTCACATGCAAGTTGGAACAGATACATCTACCTATTACCCGTAATAGCCCCTGTTGGTAAGTGTGATCATACTCCAGCCAGATATTCGTAAGGTGGGACTGCCTGTATTTTTTTTTTTTTAATTGAGTGTTAACTATGTACATTGATACTCTTCTGGGGTACAGTGTGGGGTTTTCAAAGACATCTGGAGAACACTTAGGGGACTGCCTGTATTAAAAAGCTCAATAGCATCTTGGCCCCTTCCAAGTACCCTATACACACTGAGCGTCTCTAGTTCATTATCTGAGAAATGTCGGACAAGGAATGAGTGAGTAGTTACCTACATCACACTCTGTTCCATGTTTTGAGATGAACACAAAAGAACCATGAAAACTGGCCTCTGCCTACAGTACCGTATTAAGGGTGAAACTCATTGAAAAGTTCAAAGAGGCCATAGATGGAATTTCTCAGAGGAAAGAGAGAGAGAGAAGTGAAGATGGGTGGATGGAGAAGACTTCTTGAAGGAGAGGTCGCTTGGAGACAGAGTCAGAACGGCGATGGAGGACTCAGGTTGTGTGTCTCTCTACGCGAGCAAGGGAGTCAAATCCAAACTGGCCTGTGTGAGAAAGGAATAGCCTTGGTGTACATCTGAAAAATCCAGAAATAGGTGCGTTTCAGGAGCAGCTGGTTCCTTGATCTTCCGGGGTGTCCCCAAAACTTGGGCTCATCTTCTCCGCCTCCTGCCTTACATCAGCTTCCCTTCATGACCTTCATCGCAGGTGGCAAGACGGCTGCCGGCATTTCCAGATCTAAATCTCACCCCAACAGAAAGCCAGTTTGCTCTTCCCAGTAGTTCTTAAGCTCCTAGAATTCAACCTAATGGGCTTTGATTGTCTCACTTGCCTGTCTCTAAGTAGTCACTGCGGCTGTCTCATCCTGATTCTCTGCTGAGCAGAGATGAGAGTGCTGAAGATTGAAAGTAAGGGAGGGGTGTTTCCCCTGGAAATTCGGGGTGTCACTATCAAGACATGGGAGCGTGAATGTCGGATACACAAATGCAGGACATGTTTACCGAAGGAGGCAAACCAACAAATGGACCAGGGAAATGCCGTTTGTCTAAGAGATGCTCTGTAAATATAGGACAGTACCAGGGGTTGGACATGAGTGGGAGCTGAAGTGAAGGCTGATCAGAAAGCAGTCACGGGGGAGGAGATGCTGCGTTCCTGGAAGACAGGAGGCTTGAGACTAATGAAAATGTGAAATTATCTCGGAAATGGTCAGTAAATAAAGCTACAGAGGCTGAGTGGCCTGAAACACAGAGGGACTAGAAGTTAGTTAGATTTTTATCCACTACGTAAAAGCAATTAGCCACGGAGAGATGTTAAATAGCTTCTTTAAACATTACACCACACTATTTGCTATGTCAATATATTAAAAAAAAAGCCCTCCCTATCTGTTTTCCTTTTTCGGAGGGAGAGGTAGTTTGTTCACCAACCCACGTTCTCCACCCCAGGGAGACTGGCGTAGGCCAATCAGGACAAGGCCTTTCCCTGACCGGTGACTGGGTCTTGTGACCCAACTCCGTCTCCTGAGACGTAAAGGGAAATTGGTTGGAGGAATTTCTGCAGAAAGCATTCTCTTTTCAAAGAAAGGTCTAAGTAAGGATACTGTTTTTCTTCTTCTCTGGGAAGCTGGTCTTGACATCTAAAACTGCTGAACCCCGTTACTACCAGTCACTGGAGGAAGCTGTAAGAACCTAGGTCCTTGATGCCACTGACAGGCTGGTCCGTGTACTGTGGTCTACTCTGCTTTGGTATTTCTGTTATGTGAGATGATAAATATTTTTATTGTTTTAGACAATTTGAGTGGGGATTTGTTATTTGCTGCCCAAAGCAACCTGAGAGAGGCGCGTTTTGTACTGAAAAGATGGGCACAGAAATCCTTATTATAAAGTGACTTGTCTTTCTTGTATCTGCACAATAAAATCCTAATTAAAATATAAAATAAAAAGTTATATTTTCATGCTAAAAGTAAGACACAGAATTGTGTATATTATATATTGTGTAATTATATATACACTTATAATTCTGTGCTATATATATATACATATACCACAAGTACTTAAAGGAAAAAAAAAAAGACTAGAAGGAAATTGGCCAAAATCTTAATACTCCAACAATACTTTTAAGGGACAAAACTATGGGTGATGTGATCTTTTTTTTTTCTATTCTTTTTTCAAATATTTTTGCTGGATAATCTCATTGCTTTTATAAAAATTATACGATCTAAGTTTTCCTTTCATGACCAACCCAAATTCAATTACCTTGAATTTTGAGGAATGGGTTATTTTTGACATTTTAATTATCTGGGTGATTCAGAAGTCTTTTGCTTTTCAAATGTTGTGATGAGAAATTCTTCTAAAATGGATGAGTCACTTTCCTATCTTAGTAAATTGTGTGGTCACCATAATGGAATTTTTCTTTACTGACGGCAGATGTCCCGGGCTTCAGGTCATCTTTCTGAAGGTCAACGCCTGGAGATAAAGGCTGAGCCCATGCTGGAAAGTAGGCTTAATGTGTACTGACCGAGGGCTGCCCTGGAAATCGCCTTCCCTCCCTGTCTTGTGAGTTCCTGAGAGCCATCTGTACTCTATTATTTGAATGATTTACCAAATATTTCTTTTTAAATTGGTTCACTGTTCTTTGAGAAAACGTTAATTAAAAAGACAACTTTGTATTACTGTCATATAATGAAAGCTGGTTTCATCTGGCATAAATAAAAAGTGAACTATAAACGTAACCCAAATATTATTTTAGAATATGAATCAGATTTTGTCTTGATATTGCTGAATGCTACAGGTTCTCAGCCTGAGTTCTGCTCTGTCTTTATTTTAAAAGGGAGATTAAGTGTTGAAGAAATGTGAGAGTTTGTTAGTACCAAAATGAATCTTTTTTTAACCGTCTCACTCTGTTGCCCCAGCTAGAGTGCCATGGCGTCAGCCTGGCTCACGGCAACCTGGAATTTCTGGCCTCAAACAATCCTGCTGCCTCAGCTTGATGGATAGTTGGACTACAGGCACGTATCACAAAACCCGGCTAGTTTTTCTATTTTTAGTAGAGACAAGGGTCTCACTTTTGCTCAGGCTGGTCTCAAACTCCTGAGCTCAAGTGATCCTAACCCTCCCATTTCAGCCTCCTGAGTGCTAGGATTACAGGTATGAGCCACTGCTCTCAGCCTCCAAATGTAGTCTTACTGAACAGTGAGAAGGGTCAAAAAGGATGACCCTTCTCACTAAGAGGTTCAATATTATTTAAAATTGCATTCCAGTGCCCTTTAAAATCACATCCTCCAGACTACACAAAGTTACTTACCTACTACTTAGTATTTGGTGTCATCAGCGGTACCTGCTCCCTTTCATATTTCAGGAAACAAATGAGGGTGACTGTCCACTCTGCCACACATCAAAAGCAGCTGGGGAGATGAATCACTGACACACACATACGTGATTCTCCCGCAGTATCAGCAGGCATTAGAAGGGCCTGTTAAAACATAGTTTCTGACTCAGTAGGTTGGGACTGGGACCCAACATTTGTGCTGCTGCTTCTTGTTTATTTTTGAGACAGAGTTTCAAATTGTGGCCCTGGGTAGAGTGCAGTGGCGTCACAGCTCACAGCAACCTCAAACTCTTGGGCTTAAGTGATTCTCTTGCCTCAGCCTCCCAAATAGCTGGGACTCCAGGCACCTGCCAGAACACCTGGCTATTTTTTTGGTTGTAGTTGTCATTGTTGTTTGGCGGGCCTGGGCTGGATTCAAACCCTCCAGCTCTGGTGTATGTGACCGGTGCCCTAAGTGCTGAGCTATAGACACCGAGCCAACATTGGACTTCTAACAAGGTCTCAGGTAACTCTGATACCTTTTCTGTTGGCTGAAAACCACACTTGGAGAATCACAGCACTAAATGAGGGGGAGCCCACACGCTGCCAACTTCACAACAACTTCCCCTTCTCGGTTTTGTGAGGGCCCATGCATGTTGGTCTACACAGGAAGCAGAAGATCCGAGCAGAGCTGAAATCCAGATGAATTAAGATGCACATGTTTCTTAACCTTTACGCCGGTGAGGAGTACATCAGTTCCTACAAGTTGAACCACATTATAAAGTAAATAGATCTGCTCGGAGGAAAGGTCAGTACACATGTTCCGCGGCAATCTAATTTAAGTCTATTGCCCTGTGCCCTGTTGCTTACTCTGGTGCGAGAGATACAATGGTGAAAAGCTGGAATTTAATTGTCTCTTCTCTACTAAAAGCTTCTCGGCCTGCAGAATATTCATGAGAGCTAAGGAGAAGCGCTCACGACAATGGGCCTGCCCAGACTCTGTGTCCCACACGTCCCTTCTTGGATTCTCCCCGCTGCTGGGGAGAAGGCTTCTTAGGTCTGGAAGTGGCCCCCAGCACCCCATTTCCTGCCTCTGTCGGCAGTCAGAGACCAGGAATTATTTCAGACAGCAGCTTTGAACACATTCCCCTGCCTGTGGTTTGCTGTTCGCTAGCTCTCTGCCTATCGTGGAACTGTGTTTAGTTTCGATGACTTAATAATTACTTTAATTTCGCTTCAGACTGTTCTCAAGAACTCTTTTTGAATGAAGGGCACTTACCACACTCCTAGTGCTTGCCTGGAACAGACACAGCTAATCAGAATGTGTAGAATTAAATAAAAGAGTAATTACGGGAGGCTGTGATGTGTTATAACACATGTACCCAGTAAGGCTGGATCAACTCATTGCTCGGAAGAGAGATAATTCACTAAGGCAGTTTCGGTACGGATCTCACGAACGCAAGGAGGGGAGCATTTAACTGGGTAGAGGAGGGGAAGAAAATGAATGTTTTTGAAGGATAAACTTAAAAAAAATTTTAATTAAAATCATTAACTGTGTCCATTTATGGGGTACAATGTGATGGTTTAATATACAAGGTAGAATGCTTAAATCAAACTGATTAACATTGCCATCACCTCAATCCCAATTTTTATTTATTCTGAGTGCTGATTCCCTCTTAGGTCATCTTCCCTGGTGCTCAATATTATATCCAATTGCCTGTCCATGGGGAACGAGTCCCTTCTGGGTTCAAATGAACATGAACCAAGGTCACTAGTGTACAGAAGAGGTCAGCGGGAGCTATTAAAGATGTCTCCAAACCTAGGGGTCCAGGATAAATCCCTGGCTGGCCAAGCTACTCACCCCCTCTCCCCTGTTACTTTGAAGGTGATCCATGATGTGCTTGGTGGAAAATCAAAGGCGAGGACAAGCCGGTATCTGCTACTGGCAGTCGCCTCAACATACGGCGTCCTGTCTCCTGGTTGCTGTGAGGTTCCCTGCCTAGTTCTTAGTCATGCCAGGCTTTCAGAGAATGGTTCCCCTTAACATGGCATGGGTAATGCAGCCATCTCCACTGCATTTAGACCTCATTAGCTAAATTAGATTTATTTCAATACCTGTTTTCTGGTATTTAGTTTTTGCTGTGGATTTAAACTCTTGCTAAGCATTGTGAGAAGGAGCAGAAAAGATAAAAGAACAAGATTCCTGCCCTCCCAGGGCTTACGATTAACTACTGTGTTTCCCCCCAAATAAGATACTGTCTTATAGTTATTTTTTTTCTCAAGAAGACACACTAGGGCTTATTTTCAGGGGGTGTCTTATTTTTATAAGTATAATACAACAATCTACATTTATTCAAATACAGTTAAGTCATCTTCTGGGGAAGAAGACCTTGGGGTAGCTGACCTTGTTGAGGCTGGCCTTAGAGATGCGCAAACTCCTTTCCCCTAGCCGTTTGCACGTGCGCAATAGGATGCCTGCGACTGTGGTTACCACACGCACACCCACGCAAGTGCGAATGGCTCAGAGAAAGGAGTTGTGGCAGATAAAAGGTATTCCAGTCTTCCTTACCACTCCACACCAAAATGCAGGGCATGGCTATGCAGTGTATCTTCACTAGGTCTTATTATCGAGGTAGGGCTTATATTTAACAAATGCATAGAAATCCTGCTAGGGCTTATTTTTTTGGTAGATCTTATTTTGGGGGAAACACGGTAGTGAGACAAGGCAAGGCCCAGTCCTTCCACATTTGAGAACAGTTCCCCTACATCATGAATTAACTGCTCATTATAATGTCTAATTATTCACAAACAGCTTAAGGAGTAGGGTTTACAATGCTTTGAGGAGGATCTGAGTCTTGACTCGGTCTTGGGGAAGACCCAGAACTTCAGGTGATCAGGTCGATCAGGTTAAATCTGGCGAGGAGGGCTGTAAAGGGTGGCTTTTTTTTTAGATGCCATCTTTTCATCAAACCCTTTCTCCATGTTCTTCTCTGTATCATTTGTATGGAATTTCATCACAGATTTTGCAGGAGTTCCTTTTCATTTATTTTGTCTCAAGTTCTTTTTACCTCTCTGTGCGTATTCGTTTATCTGTGTATACATCTATCTCAATTTTTACAAAATATACACCCGTGTGTACAATTCTTTTTCTTAAGCTTATCTTAGATCCACACTAGACACTGAGATTTTGAAGATAAGTCATATCATTAATTCAACTGTGTATTTTACCAGAGTGTCTAGGACAGTTGTTTTTATTCTCTAGAAGAAATAAAATCTATCATTTGAACATAATGTCTTTGGCTATCTAGGGGGAACAGATCACAAGTGTTATTTCATTTTTTCCTTCTTTTTAATATTGGACTGATAAAGAACAAGGTCAGAGGGTATATGAGTGGTATAACTGGTTGTATGCTGAGTCTGATACAGCAGAATATACCAGAATGACAATAGTCTTCAACCAGAAGGGATTGAAACCCAGCATGATCACCACCACATGGGGCCCTGGAAACCCTTCATCCCTCAGGTGTCAGGGCCCCCATCCACTAACCAGGCCTGCCAATGGCAGTGACCTTTGTTCTATACATGCACTTGGTGGGATCAAATGAAATAATATGTGAAAAATCTTGAGAGAAGTTCTAGTCATGTATAAATAAATAGAAATTGTTGTTTATGATAAGAACACGGGGAGAATAGAATGCACATTTGAAGCAGCATAAACCAGTTTGATCAAGTCCAGACAGTTGGCAGTTTCGATAGATCTCATGGCTTTGTACAATTCCTACTGTTTACTTGAAAAATCATAACATTTTCCAAAAAAACAAATACAGGTCTCTTTAACTTGGGCTAAATTTGGAAATGAGGAACACAGATGGTTTCCAAATGGGCTGTGGGATTACTGAGAGGCCGCTGGTCTTATCGTGCTTTTCATCAGGCTGGGTGATCTTGGCTGGAGCAAAACAGGGTTGCCCTGTAGTCACCAGGTACCAGCCTGTGCCCGCCTCATGCCACAGGTGTGAGGACACCGGGATCTGCCCCCACACCTGCTCCCTGCTCCAAGCCCTAAGGAAAGCTTGGAAAACCTTAAGCATTGTCAGTGCTTCCAGAGCCTTCTGCCGATTTCTGCCTCTATGTTGTCACTTTCCAGTAAAGGGCCCTCATTTTTCTCGATGAATCAACCTTCTTCCAGTTTTAGTCTAGCCAATCAAACTCTTGTATTGTCCTGGACTAGCCATTGGCTATATGGAGTCCTGACCCACGCCAGGCTGTCCAGGGCTAAAGACACTTGACTCCAGAACCTGTGTCTGGACAGCTAGCAGGATGCTGACCGGGAGCCCCTGGTGCTATCTTACTTACACGTGGGAGCCTGGGGATAGAGCTGGCACTGGGAAATAATGATGCCTAACTGGTCGTACCATTTAAGCCAGGGGTCCTCAAACTTTTTAAACAGGGGGCCAGTTCATTGTCCCTCAGACCATTGGAGGGCTAGACTGTGGGCCCTGGGATGAGTTGGCTGCTAAGCAGGACAGACAGTTGAGGCAAAAACACCCAGAGGGCCGGATAAATGTCCTGGGCAGGCCACATGTGGCCCGTGGGCCATAGTTTGAGGATGCCTGATTTAAGCCTTTGGATCTACTGACTTGCTGGGCCCGTCCTTCCTTGGAATTTGTCTTGGGGGTACAACCAGCACGGATTTCTCCAAGGCTGGTGGGGCAGAAGTAAAATGAAGGAGCTTGTTGTCAAAACAGGGTCTTATAAACCAGAATGTGCTTTTTTCCTTCTCTAAGAAGACCTTCCCCTGATCCTGGGCATCCTTCCTAAATGGAACCTCATGATTATTTAGGGTTTTCTACAGACAGAGCTGCTTGGAGCTTACAGGGTCAAAATTTCTTATCTCTGTTGAGAAACTGTGGATGCCAGCTCAACTTTGGCCACAGAGGGCAATGCCTCCTCCGGGGGGTCAGTGCACAGCCAGAGTGAGCAGGTGGCTTACGCTCAGCTAAGATTCTCCTTTTCACCATCACGATAGTCACAAGAAGGGAAGGCTACATGAGCTTTTTAGGGCATCCCCTGATCAGGGGCAAGGGGTTCTATGTTCTCCAGACAAGTTTCCTCATTTCCTTCTGCCTTTACCTTGGGTCCCCACCCCTGCTCTGTGAAGTGGAACTGGATCAGGCTGCCAGCACAGCGCTGCGTGGAGCAAAGGCTCAGAGAGGACCAAGACTCCTAACCATCTTGCCATCCAAGCCCAGCATTAAGGAGTTCCCTCCAAGTCTCAGAGTTTGTATTCCTCCTTCCCCAGGACTGTCCATCAGAGCATTCAGGCTGAGGAGGGGCCTGCAGCTTTGCCATCATCCTTCTGTCCAAGCCTTCCTTCTCCCTTCCCACCAGAGTTGCTGCTTCTTCCTGTAGCCAAAAGCAATGTTCTTGTGACTCCCCGTCGGGGACAACTAAGTCCTTGGCCCACCCCATCCAGGTCTTTCTGTTACCTTAATGCTTATTGTTAAATGGACTTTGATTATTACTTTATAAAGTGCTTTCACAGGCTGGGTGGGCTTGGTGGCTCATGCCTGTGACAGCAAACATTTTGAGAGGCTGAGGCAGGAGAATCATTCGAGATTAGCAGTTCAAGAACAGCCTGGGCTATAAGTGAGACCCTGTCTCTATAAAAATATCTAAGAATTAGCTGGGCATGGTGGCCTGTGCCCAGAGTCCCAGCTACTAGGAGGATGAGGCAGGAGAATTGCTTGAGCCCAGGAGTTCAAGGTTGCAGTGAACTATGACTGCACCATTGCACTCCAGCTTGGGTGACAGAATAAGACCATATCTCTAAAATAAAATTGAAAACTAAACAACCTAAAAATGAATATTTAAAAAAAAAAACAAGTGCTTTCACTTACTTACCTTTGTTGATGCTATTTATTTATTTTTTGAGATAGAATTTCACTCTGTTGCCCTGGGTAGAGTGCCAGGGTATCATCATAGCTCAGAGCAAGTAATCTTGGACTCAAGTGATTCTCTTGCCTCAACCTCCCTCAGAACTGGGACTATAGGCTAGTTTTTCTATTTTTAGTAGAGAGGGGGGTCTCACTCTTGCCGAGCTGGTCTCAAACTCCTGAGCTCAAGGGATACTCCTACTCAGCCTCTCAGAGTGCTAGGATTATAGGCATAAGCCACTGCTCCCAGCCACTTGTTGACGTTTCATATCATGGAGTGTCAGGGGACTGAGTCTGAGAATGGCGCCTGTGACTGGATAGTTTGTGAGGGGCAAGGCCTAGTTCGGAGAACCTACCATTTTACTTCTTGCTTTTTTCAAAGTCATTGCTCTTTCCATAATATCAATTCCTGGGCCAAAAGACTGAGCTCAAGCCCCTGCTTTCCCTACCCTTTGGATAGCTTTCTCCTCTAGCTTCTCTGATCCCCCTCTCATCCTGATCCCGCTGTGGAAGTTTGATCCAGTTGGGCTGGACATTTAACCCAATTTCTTTAGGACACATAAAAAGTTCTCCTGGTGCTGAGCAACCCTGAGGGTGCTGTGGGCTCAGTGAGAGGGTTTCGGCAGTATGGACCTCTGGACCTTTAGAGTATAATTCTACCCTCTCCAGTTGAGTTGTGATTATCATGAATGATGAAGAGGTTCATGGCTCCATTATTCTTACTTTTAAAAATTTTGAAGCAAATGTTTCTTTCTGCACCATAACTGATCATTTTAATTTCCTTGCTTTGGCTATAATAAAAATTGACGTTAAAGGATGCCTGAGGCAGTGTAATGAGAAAATGAAATTAGTTTTTCAGTTGACTGATCAAAAGCATTTTATATGTGATAATAAACAGTTTATTTTACTCTTTTGCTTATGACATAATTAATGGCAAAAATATTTTTTGTGAAATTCATATTGTCTTCTGAACTCTCCTTCCAAGTTCCAGGAAAATGGTATTTTTGTAATGCCCCGGACAGGACAAAATTAAAAAAACAAAACCGAAAACTTTATCATCCCTTCTTGGAGAGAATTCATAATCTCTGTTTAACCCTTCATGGTTTGTGGCTAGCATTGGACTAATCATGTCAAGGAAATGTTGTCTATTACAGATTTACTTTCTAAGGGACAGCGATATTCCTGGGCTGAAATCGGAGCCCACTTCCCCAGTGGTCTTTTCTTATTGGAATTCTCTTCCTAAAAGCCTGACAAGATCAGGTTTGTTGTTAGGATTAAAGGGCACAGGGTAAAAAACAATGTAGGCTGGTAGTAACCTAGCAAACGGAATTTGATCTTTCTTCATTTTTGACTTTGAAAAATGTGTTGCCTTTTCTCCAATGGCGAGATAAGAAGATGATGAATTAGAGAGTGTTGTACTGGAATCTGAAGACCTGGCTACTAATTCCAAATATCTGCACGTGTGAGTTGGGTATTTCAGTTTAATTTAGCTGTGTCTTAGTTTCCTCATCTGTGCAGCGTCCTAATTGGCCTTTATAACAATTGTGCTGATTACGAGGGGCTGACATCTGTCGAGTACACCAAGATGGGCATGCGAAGACATTTCCTAAAGCACAGCTTGTAAAGACCAGAAAACTGCAATCAACCATTGGTTAGCTTTCTTTGGTAACAAATACTCCAAAATATAGTGGTTTGAAATAGTAACCATTTTATTTATCTGAGGATTCTAGGAGCTGCCCGGTAGTTCTTCCAGTCTGGGCTGGCTTGGCTGATCTCTGGCTTGCCAATGTCTAAGGCCAAGTTCCATTTCGGCTTGTGGCTAAATGGTCTAGGATGGTCTTCCTTATGTATCTTGAGTCTGGCATCCAGGATGGTCTGGGAGGTCCTCTGCTGGACACCTGCTCTCTGCTCAGTGTGGTCGCTCCTCTTCCAGTAGGCTCTCCTGAGCTTATTCACATGATGGCCCCAGGGTTCTAAGTGCAGCAAGAGAAAGAACATGCCGGTGCATGGTATTTTTTTTTGACTCTGCTTGCATCTACATTTGCTCTTATCCCTTTGAGCAAAACAAATCACATGACCTAGCCCAGAGACTGTGTGGGGGTTTATACCCAGGGAAAAAGAATCTTTGCAGCCTCTTGGGCAGACAGTCTACCAATTGGCCTAAATAACCATCAATACTAACATGCATCAGATAACCATGAGCATGAGCAATGGAACCTTGGCTGGTTTGGTTATGGTTCCTGTTTACTCATTGCCCAAAGTCCTTGCATGGGCTCTTTTCTCTTCGTCTGTTTAACTCATTTTCTTCCTTTGGGGGTTGGCCCAAGAGGTCTTCCCTGGTTCTTTGACTGGATCAAATTCCATGTCCTAAGGCCTCATACACAATGACTGCACTTTCCTGGGTAATTCCTCCTGCAATAGTGAATGAGGGCTCTGATGATCTAATGCGTGTTGGTTATCTCACTAGACTTCAAGTTCAAGTGGGTGGCGGGAAGCCTGTCTGTTTTTACTTATCACCACTTCTCCAGCCTTGCTGAGTGTCTGGCACGTAATATAAAAGTGCTTTTTAAGTCATTTCTTTTTAGCTATCTTAATTGCTCTCAGTATTATGTAGTTTTCACCTCAGAGGCCGTACATACATTTCATTCTATTTATTCATGATATTTTTAGTGTCTTGTTGCTGTTGTATAGTAATATAATTGAATATGTGTAATAACCTTGTGTCTCAAGATTTTACTTAGTTCATTAGTTCATTGTAATATTTTGTATGCACTTTTAGATTTTCCTTATATACAGTTATATCATTCATGAAAGACTATTTTTATTTCTTCCTTTTTAATTTTTTTTTTATTGCTGGGGATTCACTGAGGGTACATAGAAACAGGTTACATTGATTGTCTCTGTTAGATAAGGACCCTCTGATAATTGTGTCCTGCCCCCAAAAGGTACCCCCTACCCCTCCCTCTTTCTCTTTTCCACATCTCCCCATCCCCCACTCCCACTCTGTACTTAGGACCTTAATTGTCCTCATATCAGAATTGAGTACACAGGATTTTTATTTTCTTTCCTTATCATAGTGCTCAGGACCCTTATAAAGTTGAATAGACGTGGTGGTACCAGGCATTTTTATTTTGCTCATGATCTCAGAAGAAAGTGTTCAGTAATTCACCATTGAATTTGAAGTTTGCTAAGTATTTCTTCTTAAGTTTAACTTTTATGGAAACTTTCAAATACTCCTAAAAGTAAGGAGAATAAGATCATAAGCATCACATGTTCGCTCTTAGGCTGTGATGATTATCAGCATTTTGCTATTCTTATCTTTGTCTTTACTCCTAGAAGACTTAAGCATATTTTGAATGAGTAAGTTCATTAATGCAATGGAATTCTAGAATTATTGCCATCAAATGAATATGAGGTAGATGGTTATCTATGGGCGTGGAAGGATGCCTACCATATGGTAAGTGAACACACACACATGTATCTTATTTTGTCTTAAAGCCACATTTGTATAGGAGCACGTCTCTCTCTCTCTCAATGTATACGCATATACGTAAAGAAAGAGGGATATTCCTCAAGCTGTTACCAGCAGTTACATCTGGGAAGGAGAAGAGGAAAGAACACAGATGTCATTTTTTTCTTTTTATGTTTGTGCCATTAGAATTTCTTTCAATGAGCACGCATTGCTTTTGTAATTAAAAAAAGCCAATAAGGAAAAAATAGATCATTAAATGGCTAGTTTATTAGCATTAAGTAAAGGATGCAAAGTTCAGGAGGTAAGAAGCTGTGCAGAACTAATTTCATTCTTTCTTTTTAAAAAAAAAAATACGATTATTAGACTGGTAGTCCAAGAGAGGGGATAGATCAGCACATCTTTTTTATTTTATTTTATTTTATTTATTTATTTTTAGAGACCTCAGGGAGGAAAAAGAGGGAGCTAAGGGGGTGACTGAGAGAAAGGATTTCCAGATATCAGGAATAGTAAGTGCAAAGGTTCTGGGGTAGATGTTTGCCTGACATGCTATAGGAACAGCCAGGAGGCCAGAGTGGCTAGAGAGGCATGACAGGAGGAAAAAGCAGTAGAATATGAGGTCAGAGAGGCACCAGGGGACAACGCAGAGAGCACTGAGGCCTTTACCCTGAAGATGCCCCTGGAGGGTTGTGAGCAGAACACGATACAGTCTGACCTGTGACCACACATGGCTCTTGAGTTGACATGCCACACATCCAGGCACATTACCAATGACGGTTTCTTACTCCAAAGGCCGCGTTGGTCCTCTGTACATTCTTATAACATGCCAGCCTCTTTCCTTCCTTTCGATCATTGTACATTTTCCCCACCTAGATCACACTTTCACCGGAACCCTCCAAACTATTGACCTCTTTTGGGTCTTCGCTTAGGTAGTACCCTTTGAGAGGCCCTCCATGAAGTATTTAGAGTAGTTCTCCCCACTCGCAGGGACTCTTCATTACATCATCCTCTTTTGTTTTCTTTGCCGTACTTGCCACTATCTGGATTATCTTGTTTAATCCTTTATGCATTTTTAAATGTTTCCTGTGCAGAGTTAAGCTCTGTGAGGGTAACCTTGTCACTCTTGATAGGTGGTACATGCTTAAAGCCTAGACATCGCCAGGCATATAACAAATGCCAGCTGTAAAATAGGTGATTTTTGCATGAACAAAATATGCAGTTATTGACACCCACATGGATCATGATACGAAGGGTGGAAATTCCCCTTCTCTTGTCTTTCCTTTGTTCATTCCGACTCTGAGATTCTCTGAGCGTCCTATGTGATTATCCTCTAAAAGACACAAATTTCCTAACTGAGAGTGAGGTGGCACTAAACATGTACAGGAAAAATGATAGAGACCTTTCTGACTATATCGTCTGAACTCTACTGGTACAGTTCTGTTGGAGAACCCTTGTAAAATCGACTGTCACCATGTATTTGGAACATAACAGCTACTAAAAAGTATTCATGGAATCTCAGACTATTGTACAAAAACACGGATGGTGAGTAATTTGATTTTATCTGACTTAAAAGTAAATGTATTGAACTGGATTATATTTCTCTTATTTATACAATGATTGTCATGTGCATGGAGTTTGACTCAAGAGAAAAGTACTAAGATATATTGAGTGCTTAGTAGGTACCAGAAATTTTAACAGATGTCTTACATCTCACTTAATCTTGAAAACAATCATGGGAGAAGTTGGTGATAGTCCTAATTTTCAATTGTGAAAATATTATGGTTAAGAGAATCTGGGTAATTTTCTCAAAGATGCAATTTCTCCTCTTTGGCAGCATCAGCTGCTGCCTAATTCTGTAACCTTTTAACTTCTGAATGAAATAAGAATTACTTGGAAAATCCTCTTTTTTAACCTTTTATTTTTGAAATATTTTCTAAAGAGTATGTGTTTTTTCCCTCACCTTAGCAAGTCCAGGGAAATACCACAGCTTATATCCTATTCAGAAAACTGAGGGTCCTATGTTCAACCCAGCATTTTTTCCTTTTTACCATTGAGTAAGATACATTCAGATCTATAGAGAGCTTTAAAACCCCAAATCTTAACTTGATAAAGTAAATCTATTTATTACAAACAACGAACAAAATATGTAACATGAAAACACTAGTTACCTTAAAATCGATAAGATATATATGAAAGCTATAACCTAATAACAGCCTAAGGATACGGGAATAGAGAGGAGGGAGGAATGGGTGGAGGGAGGGGGATTGGAGGGATCACTTCTGAGGTTTATCTTACAGGGGTACAAGTGAATCTTTCTAAGAGTAGAATTTTAACACAATAACTAAGAAAATGACATGAAGGCTGTGTTGACCAGTTTGATGGAAGTGTTTCGGATTGT